>JAQFYM010001147.1:0-38878 GCA_034694785.1 Agrenia bidenticulata | reverse complement strand
AGGGTGAGATGGACAAGTTCAGTGGGGATGGTCTTACAGAGCTGGAGACGATTGATGGGATGATCCCTCCACTCAGGACACTAGGGGACACAACAATTTGGTATAATCACAAAAACTTACAATTCAAACAAACAATATCATCTTTAAGACGGAATCTTAAAGATGAATTGAAGCGATCTCATGTACCTCGGACTATCAATCTTGGAAACCTCAACATTTTATTCATTCCCTTTATTGGCTCCTTTAGTACGTCATCTATACTCTACCCACATTAACACATGAATCAATCAAATATTCTTATCAATCCAATCTCTAGAATCAACAAAGAGCATTGGCTAGAAATCTATAGATATCCCATTTTTTTGGGCCAACTTCACGCGAGTCTTTCGGTTGGGGTGTGCGGAGGTTGTGCGTGGGTGGAGAAGACTAAGAACGCACTCTCAATTCCCGCCACTCACTCTCCACAGTCAGTGACTATATCCTGAACTCCTCTCTCTATAGCCACTCTCAACTTCTACTACTCTCCTACATTTATCAACTTGTTCATTATCCACAAACACACTTACCTACAACTCCCAAGATATTATCATCCCCTCCACAGGGTCAAAGCCAACTCCACACACCTCACTAGGATGACAAGTGTGGAATGAGTGGGATGGAGAACACGGGGGGTCAGCAGCAGCGATACCCTCCCACTGGAGGGACGCCCATCATGGCCCCACCATCCCCTGCACCACCAACTCATCCCGGCTACTACTCCCATCATCCTTATCAGCAGCAGCACTATCCAACCACACCCACTACAACCACACAGCAGCCATACTATCCACCCTACTACTCTCACCACACCCCCACTCAGCAGCAGCAGCACTACCAACAGCAGCAGCAGTGGACCTCTCATCATCAGCAGCAGGGGGGCTACTATGCTCAGCAGCAGCAGGGACTCCAGGGAGTGGTGGTGCAGCAGCAAGGGGCTTATCCTGCCCCTTCGCACAGCCCTTATCCCCCCTATCAGCAGCAGCAACAGCAGCACAGCCCCGTGCCCTCCCAGCCCCAGCCTCAGCAGCAGCAGCAGCAACAACAGCAACATGCACTCATGAACCTCTCTCAGTTTGTGAGTCGTCAGAGCCCTTGTCCTAGCCCTGGAGTTGGACATGGACATGGCCCAACTAGTCCTCAGCCCTCTCCTCATAGCTACTCTCAAGGGCCACTCAGCCCCAGACTCCCCTCTTCATCTCCTAATCTACAGCAGCAGCAGCTGCTCCTCCCACATCCTCATCTCACACAAATCTCCACGAATGCCATTCAGGGTGGAATGGGTCACCTTGCTCCACCAGCCCTCCAAGGTCTGCCCCCACCAGCACCATCGGCTAGTCTCAACCAAATCCCTTCATTGGCCGAAATCTCTGGCTCTAACAATGGAGGGGGAAGTGGGTCGAGCAGTCCCAGTAGTCGCCCCTTATCAAGTCCTCCTGTGGTCCCCCCATGTTCTTCGAATAATGGGCAGATGATCCCAGTTCGACTCCAGGTATGTCATCATTTATTTCTATTGATTGAAGATGCTTAAATTCCATTTACAATCTCTTGACATCCATTATTCATTATTATTTGACGTAGGGGTATGTTCATTATTGGGGCTAGAGGGGCGCCATAGAATTTGCCCCATCCTAGCTACAGCAGGGATTGGGTATAGTGTCAAGGGGGGCTATGTAAATTTTGCATGGCAGTTGTTGTTGATGGTTCATAATTGACGGGTGTTGTTAGTTAGTGTCTGGTGGTGGATTTGCCGATCTCACACGAGTCACGACTCACGAGTCACCAGATATTCGCAAAATTCGCAATATACTTAGCTCCCACACTAAACACTAGTGACTAGTGTGACTAGTAGTGACTAGTGACTATAGAACTACACGTGTGACTACCTACAACTACATCCGTCTCACTTTTTAAATTATTCCTAATTCCATCGTTATTTCCTTTAAAAACAATTTAAAACTCATCATTACCTCTTGTAGACTAGACAAACTTGGTGAACATGTCAAATATAATTTGATTTGAAGGAAGTGTCACATGAAGATTCAATCTAGTCATTTGTATTTCAGAACATGCAGAAAGGAGCAAGGACGAAGGCGAGTATGAGGAAATTGATGCAGGAGCAGCAAAACAGTCAACAAGGCCAAGTCCAAGGGCCTCCATCATCTGACACGGAAAGTGTTGCTGGGGACAAGTCTCAACCCCCACCTTCCTCTTCCTCCTCACCCACCAAAAAGTCACCAAAGAAAGGGAAAAAAGACAAGGCTCATTCAACTCCCGAATCAACGTCCACCGATTCCAATTCAACTGAACCTCCCAAAGATAATGGACGAGAACTGCAATCAGCTGGGAAAGCAGTTGAAGAGTCAGCAGAGGACTTTCGGCCAGGCTACACTAAACATGGTAAAAAGATTGGAAGGCCTCCTAAACCCAAACCCCCACCGCTTCTAGACCAACAACCTAACATAAGCAACGAGCCCAAAAAGAAAGGAAGGAAACGCAAAACTTCACTCGACTCTTCTCCAAACAAGGAAGCAGCAATTGAAAAGGTCAAATCCCCCACCCCCTCAAAAATTGACCAGCCCTCCCCTCAAATTGAAAAAGCAGACAAAGAGGACTCGAAGGAAGCGCAAGTTGAGATGGAGGTCCTTAAGGAGTCTAGTCCGCCTCTCAAGAAAGGTGGAAAGGGGAAAAGGTCATCTGGAAAAGGAGATGAGCAAGAGTTTGGATTGATAGAGACGACGGAGGAGTCCGAGTCGGAATATGCATCCAGTGAAGGATTCCAGAGTCCAAAGACAAGGCCTAAAAGAACACGGGCTTCCAACAAGGCTTCAACAGAAGAGATCAAGACTCGTCAAACTCCTCGGAGGGAACGACCCAGTAGGGCCTCCAGAGTAGCAAGTCAGAGCCCTTCCTCCTCCACCTCCCCGCCAAAACACAAGACTAAAGAACAAGTAAGTTCAGATAAATCATCAACGGATTTTAATGGGAGGAAGAAGTCACCAAGACTGAAGAAGGATTCCACCAGTCCTTCCCCAATAAGAGGAAGACAAGTCAAGGACAAGAGTCCACCAGTTACTCTGAGTAATCGTCGAGAGACGAGGTCATCCAAAGACAGGGATGACATACCAACACCCACACGGATGTCAAGAGTTCGAGGGGCAGTCAAGTACTCCACATCCCCCTCCTCCACCTCACCATCACCAAAAACCAGATCTCCGAAGCAAGTACAAGGAGAAACTACACCCGTGCGGGTCTCCAGCTCACGACTAGCCAAAGAACGGTCAGTGAATGCGCTGAAAACCACTAAAGCGATTGAGGAAAAGGAGTCACCAACTCCAAAGGCTTTAAAATCGGGAGGGAAGAAAGGACGGAGGACAAGTTCCAAGGAGACTGAATCTCCTCCCCTCGTAGTCAGCAGAGCGAGAAAGTCAAGGAAAGGGAAAGAGTCGGATGGAGACTTGAAATCAGATGAAGAGGCTGGTAGTCGAGTTGAGGAGAAACTGGAGAAAGAAGTAAAAGCCACACCCCCTAAAAATCGACGGGGTAAAGGATCAAAAGGGAAGGAAGATGCAGAATCCTCTTCCGAAACTCTCCCTCCTCAGTCTGAAAAAGGTGAAGAAAAGTGTTCAGGGGATGAGTCATTCTCTGACACAGCACTACACAACTTGGGAACCAGCTTGAGTGATCTAAATTCCACCACCCCTCAATCCATTTCAAGTCCTTTTCCAATCCCTGAGAAATTAAAAGAAGGGGCCAGCAGACGAGTGTCAATCTCTGAAGGACGACGACACATCAAGTCCCCTCGTCAAGGGCCCGATTTCAATGATTTACTCCAGCACACAAATCCTATCGTTTTGATTCCCCCTCTCCCCTCCTACAACACCATTTCAAAGGATACCCAGAGGCTCTCTGAACTTAAAGCAGTGGAAGTTCAGAGTTCAACTTCCATTCCATCATCAGAGAAGACAGAGGCCACTGAGAATACACTTTCTCAAGGAGAGACTAAGGAAAGGATTCCACCATCAATCACTCCAACTCCAGATCCAGCAGCTGTCGTCAAGCCCAAAAAAGTTCGAAAGCCTAAGATAAGAAAGGGATCTAAATCTGAAACGGAGTCACAGTCCTCATCCACCTCAGCAGATCGAAAGCAGAGTAAGATTGAAAAGCAGATGGAATTCCAGCAACGAAAGGCAAACTTGGAAGTGGAAGTTGCCCAAGTTCTTCTGGAAATGAAAAACAGCAGTAAAAGTCCAAGTCCAGTGAAATTCCTGGAGGCTGTCCCATTTGTTGTCAGTCCACCTCCTCTCCCCTTACCTGCCAAGCCAAGGAAGAGAAAAAGTACAAGCTCAGTCACAGATTCAATCCCAAGCGAAGCTCCAGCAAGTGGACTATTAAGGGAAGCTTACCCAACACCACCAGCACAGGGAAATGGTAGCAAGCCTCCGAAGAAGAAGAAGCAGCGCTTGTCCACAGATCTCAGCTCCAGCCCCACAATTCTAGCCGTCCCGCTTGTCAACGGAGCTCCGGGCAATTCCTCCTTTGGCAGCAGCGTCTCCTTTCAAAACAGTCCAGTGAAGTCCGCAGGGCCAGTGAAAGTAGCCAAAACAGCCATCATCCCTCAATGTGAGAAGGACGGAGTGATGAAAGGAGCGGCTGATGGACTGGCCACAATCATTGCCAATGTACTCTCTCTCAACTCATCCGAGGACAAGGAGGTGAAATCATCAAAGAAGAAGAAGACAATTGTGCCAAAAGCCCTTACCCCCACTGCCGTTCCGGAGACGGGAGTTCGAACAAAGAGAAAGTACACGAGAAAGAGTGAGACGAAGGGATCGAAACAACAAATGGACAATCAGAAGCCGGAGGTGGTAGGAGAGCTTAATGTCAACTTGATCCCCTCTCCTCTACTTCTTCCAGACGATCTATCAAAGGGGGTCATACAGACTGGCCCCAAGTTGTCAACAGCGACAGGTACTGGAAAGAAGGCGAGAAAGTCCTCCATTCCCAAAGTTCAAAAGCCGGAGCCTTTCCAGTTAAATCCTAAAGGGATGCGAGTGCCGACAGTATTTGTCAAGTCTCCACCCCTCGCCACACCCAATATCAATGGAGCCACCGCTGGGAATTCCACAGAGAATAAAGAGAGGACTCGAATTGGGCCGAGTCTCAAGGTCATTCGAGGTCGAACAAAGTTCTACCGGGGCCCTGAGGAGGAGGAATTGGATCCCGAACCTCCGCTTCCTAAGGTAATACAACTCACATGAATAACCACATTGATTTATAGCTGTGGAGGTATTTTAACCAAACTTCTTTTTATCCTTTGTTCAGCAACGAGGTGGTCTAGATTTCGACCCCGAGGTTCCTTGGCTATGTTGCTTCTGTAGTTTGGGGCCTCATGTGCAGAAACTGGGAGATCTCTTTGGGCCATACTACACGGATGTGAGAAAAGGGAAGTTGACGAGTAAACGGGAAACATGGATGCACCAAGGTACACTTACTGCATCACATCAAAATTAGACCTACATCCCCTTCCTAAGTCCTAATGCTATATGTTCTGAGCATGATCCTTGATTTGAAATCCGTATATTCTTATGTTCTTTGTAGACTGTGCACTTTGGGCTGGGAATGTGGTGTTAATTGGGACTAAGCTGCACGGATTGGAGGAGACGCTAGGACATTCGAATGAAGACAGTTGTACAACTTGTGGTAAGAAAGGTGCGACGATTGGATGTCTGAAGAGAGGGTGCAAACAAGCCGTTCACTTCCCTTGTGCCATTCGAAAGTCATGGAAATTGGAGGAAGAGACGTTCCATTCTTATTGTCCAGCTCACATTGCTTAAATTATTATTATACACTTGACCCCTTCTCAATTCTTATCAAAGCCAATCTACGTACACAAGTTCACTTACAACTTGATGTTACAATTGTTATCTTTTATATTCTTTTCTTAACCTACCATGAGCCAACGTTATTTATTTTATCATCCAGACTATTTATTATATTGTTTTTTATGTGTATTTATAAGTTGATGTGTAGTCTAGTGTAAGGATAGGAGTAAGTAGTAGCTAGTAAAGATGTGGAATCTCGAAAAGTGTTTTGTAGAGAGAGAGAGGTGTAGGATATCTAAGTCAATGATAAAGCCCATATCCAGCTTGGAATATGAACAAGAATGTAACGGATGATCTTTAATCAAAATGCATTCCCTATCAGCACCCCCAGGGTAGTAATCAACGTGGATTTAAATATAGAAATATATTATGAACAATACTTAACTACTTGGTCGTATCCAGTAGGATGATAATAAACTGTCACCCTTTATAATTATCCCTTCTACTCAGCTATTCATTTATTAAATCCCAGTTTGAAGAGTTCCATTGAATGCATATGTGGTAGTGTAGGCAAAGTAGACCTCATCCTTGGCCCCGCAGTTGATGTAGTTGACGTAGGAGTTGACGGAGGGGGTCCTCACCACCACCGCCAAGCAGTTCCCCTCAGGAGGGATAGTTATAAGTTGTTCCCCATCGGAAGTGGAATAAATAGTAAGGCCACCCCATCCCTCATTCCATTTACTTGCAAAGTACAAAAGCACATCCACAAAGTTGGGATCTTCGTCCTCCTCCTCGGCCTCTTCTGAACTCTTCACCTCTCGTTCACCCGTTTCCTTCCTTCCACCCGATCTCATGAGGGAGTAGGAGCCTCCGCTGTATTTTCGGAGCGATGAACTGGCTTGGACGACAGGAGAGGAGGTGAAGGGGAATTCCGTTATCGTTTCTAACAGCTGAAGGAACTCGTGTGAATGGAACAATTGAGTGAGGCCTGTGAGATTGAAGTGACAAGAAGTTGAGTCTGAGTCTTGAATAGTCGGTGGGGGGCCTTTGGCTGTTTGGTGATAGGATGCTAGATTGGGTGGACCTACTGGAAGGAAGCCACTCCTTGTCACATCTTCTTCCACAATGTCCGAGCAGATTGAAGAATAGACCGAGTCTAGGAGGAAGCCGGGGATTAGCACTTGGGACTCTTCTGTCAATTGCTCATTGATGTCTGACAATGTCTCGGAGTTTAAGTAACTTTGGGAGCAGAAGTCTTTCAAGATACCGCCCTTCTTGAGAATAGATTCCTGGAGACGGTAGCCTTCATCTTGTGGGAAGAGAATCTGTGGACGAGGTAAGGGGTCTCCGTAGAACCACCCACTCAGAGCCAGTCTGCTTACATTCGATTCTTTCACTTCTCCAACCTGTTTTCACAACAAATATCAATCTACGCATACTTCTCCACTAACTATTTCAAAGAACAAGCTTTTTAAGCTTTATGGACTTACTTGGTGGAATGAAGTTGGCCCAACTTCAAAAAAGATAAACTTGTTAAATTCAGGAGTGAGGGATGCAACTATCTTGTCCGGATGCATTTGGTCTAAGGCCAAGTATTTATTTAGGTTATTTGGTTATTGTACATATATTTTCCATGTGGACTTAAGATGTGCGTGAGGTCACCTGTGGAAGAGTAGAGGTCAAGATTTCCACCGTATTCCGATTTCCAGTCCTCTGTAAGGTAGAGAATAAAGGCGATCCGTCGAGAGTCCAATTCGTCATCGTGGCAGAGTAGGAAATCTGAACGAGAAATTAAATTCAAACCATGTTTAAAATTAAATGAATTGTTAATTGAGAGAATCTACCCGTTTCTTGGTATTCAGATAGGAAGAGGTCAATGTGATCATTTAAGGGAAGGCCTGTCACATTCTTCAAAAAACTTCGCACTGTCGTCGACAAAAACTCCCTTCATAAATTGAAATCATTCAAAAATTCAATTAGTCATTTAGTTCAGTCCCTTCAGCTCGTCTGACCTCACTCAGCTGACCTTTCATTCAAAATGACAGAGATGACCTAAAGTTAATTTCCGATAAATAACTTTGGAGATCCAACCAAAGATTAAGTGATACAATTTAAATTTAAATTTAGGCCACCACTGAATATGTAGTTAAAGGGTTACTTACATGAAATTGTGAACATGAGGGTGAATAAATGACTTGAGGTCAAGAGATTGCTTGAATTGGAAAAGGTCACTCACCTTCTCCTCAAAGTGGAACGTTTTGAATGTCTCTATCATTTGGGTCAACAAAGGGAGATGGATAAAATGTGTAACCTCTGCATATCTGAAGGGACTTGTCCGCAGTCTCACATCTGAATCTAATAACATTCAAAATCATCTATCAACAAATTGGAACGAGTTTTTTTATAGATTTAAAAAGATTCAAGTGTTACTGTCGAATATCCCATTGTTGGTCCATTGTTGCGAGAGGATGGAGGGAAGAAATGAACAAGTTAAGAGTTCATTTCCGATGATTCTTTCCTCTTCTTTGACTTGTTCTCCAGCTTTTCGTTTTTTCTCCGGTGGTGGAGTGGACATTTTATTCATTTGAAAAATATGAATTGGTGGCTGAATTATGGATCGGCCTCTCTACCCGGCTGACTCATCAACATATGAGAAAACTCACACACACAACCCGGTCCATTCCCTCAGAATATCCTGGAGCCGCCTGGAGGGGGAGAGGAGTGACTTAAGATATTAATTAATCACTCTAATTTAATAAAACAAGTAAGTCATATTCATAACTTTAAATATTATGTGATCAAGTAACTAAGATTAATCTATTTATAGTTTAAATAGAGACATGTGGAATTGGGAAGATGAGTTAACGTGTGAGAGGGCGGAGGTGAAGACGGAGTGGCTTTCTCAAGCTCTCAATTTCAAAATCAAGCCCCACACACTCAAATGGAAATCTGAAGGAGGGGATGAAAATAAAATCTCTCTACAATTCGAAAATGTTGGCGGGGAGTGTTGGAATTTAGTGGCCACATTTCTCGGCTCCTCTTGTGACGAAGAAGAGTTGAACAAAAAAGTGGACAATGAAAGGAACTTCTACTCAACTCTGCTGTCGGATATGGACCAAGTAATTGGCTACACTAGTCCCTTCCTCTATGCAACTTCAACCCTTGTACTCCAAACTGACCTCCACGCACAGGGTTACCACGCCAAGCCATTCCATGAGAAAATCCCATACCATCATTTCGACAAAGGAATCATCTTCCTCGCCAAATTACACTTTGCCACCACCGCCGTTGAGTGTCGAAAGAAGTTCAAGTTGCCGGAGGTGTACCCTTGGCTCTCCAAGCGATACGATCCCCTCAATCCATCAATACACCAATCATTCCACCTTGGACTTCAGAACCTTGAGACATTCCTTCCCGAAACTCATCGACACGCTTTCGTCGATCTCAAGGGAAATGCTGACTTGATCCTGGAGAAAGTACTGGCGGCAGGGGAGGAGTTCCCTACGGGGATTCATGGAGCTTTGTGGCAAAATAATATCCTCTTCTTATCTAGTGGAAAGGCTGGAGAGCCTGAAGAGGAGGACCAAGAGGTCAATCTCAAGGTTGTGGACTGGAAAATGATGGGCTATGCTGACCCCTTGTTTGACCTGGCAATTTACATCCTCAGCTGCTTCCCTGAAGACGATCTGTCGATAATGAGCGTTGAGCTGACAGTTCTGCGGTACACGGAGGAGTTCTCCAAGCTCCTGGCTGCTGCTGTTGACAAGACTGACGAGTCCGAGAAGTGCGAGGGGGTTGGGCTGAAGCGTCGGACGGACTTCCATGAAAACCTCCAGTTCTTTAACACATACGGACTAGCTTATGCTTTCATTTGGTTCACCATGAGTTCCAAGGAGATTCTCAACACAGCTCAAAATGAAGCGAGACTAGTGAAAGTCTTCAAGTTTCTTCATGATGACATGGACCTACCCGCATTTCTCTACAGTATACTCTAACATACAACAACTAACTGTCACCACCACCCACCATTACTAGACATTACATTTTTATTTTTTATAGTCAAATATTATGAAATAAACTTACGTCATCAGTCACTCACATTTCACCATTTCATTTATTGCTGGGATTTAGGATTGAAGTGGCTGTAGGAGGTGTCACATATTCTCTCCAGTCACGGCCTCAGGGACTCTCCATTCCCTACTTTTGAATGAGAGGACGGAAAGTAGGTCAAAGGTCACAGCAAAGTGGGAGAAAAATAAAGGAGGAGGAAAGACTCGGTCCTTTGTTGACCAAGTGGAAGTTGCCATTCCTTTTCTTCATGCCATTAAATAGTAAAACGAATGAGTTGTTTAATTAGCTTGTCTCAGGCGATGGTATTTATAAAAGTACTTGTTCTTATGTTGAATAAACAGTTTGTTTATTATTAATATTATTGAGCTGATAGCAGGAAATGTGTGGAGTGGATTCAATGCCAACTTTTGGCTAATTTCAGTTTCATGTACCCCATTGACAAGTGCCTTTAAATTAAATCCTTTAAATAAATACATTTACAGTCAAAATGAAGTTAAGTTTTGAATATAAATTGTTGATAGTGATGAGCATGTGTTGTCCCTTGACCCTAGCCGCTCAATTGACCATGAAGGAATTCAAAGAGGTCAAGAGTTATCTGGAGAAGGAGATAGTCAAGAAATATCCATCTGATCAGGAAGACGAATACTCGGACTACGTCACTCAAGTCTCCAAATCAAACTTCACAGAATATCATCGAGGTGACCCCCAACAGCCTGTCTTCTTCTCTGTCATCAAAGGTCAAGTGGGGACAAAGGTTGTTGTGATTGAGCGGGGGGCGGACTACCTCCTCCCAGAGGATAAGGACACATTCGTCGTTTTAAGACAACGCTCAGGCGGCAAGGACTATAATGTACACATTGCACTCATCTTGTAAGTCAATACATTCAACAATTATTCTAGCAACAATTACGCATTTATTATTCTAATTAAGTTTTATTGTTAGTTAATTTGTTTGAAAGTGTTAATTAATTTTCTAGGGAGTTGGGTAAGTATTACAAGATTGTATTGTGGCAAGATGCGAGGATAGAGCAACTAGGACGTTCCGCTGCTGTTTTGAACGTCATGGCAAGTCCTCATATGCCGAAGCGGATGTCGACGGACATGAGACCGCGATGCGCCTGGGTATCAGAATCCGTACTGTTCTGCGACGCCAAGAAATCTGTGGTCGGCTACAAACGAAAATATCCCCCACCGTTCCCTGCAGGACCACCTCCAACCAAGCCTGCACAGTCTGACGATGCGGACGATGCTCCAGGGGCTGTCGAAGAATCTAAAGGAGACGCCGGAGACGGGGAAGAGAAGACACAGGAAGGAGGAGACACTGACTCCGAAGCTGGGGACAAGCTCTCTGTCACCGACACTGTTGATGGCGATGCTTCCGGTTCTGATGGGGACAAGGGCAGTAAGGGCTCCTCTGACACGGACAAGACATCTGAGAATTCTGAGAACGGAGGGACTGAATCTACTTCTGGTGACGGTGGTCAGGAAGGAGGAGATGGGAATGCAGGTGGAGCATCTTCATTCAACAATTCTTAGCTATTCCATCAAAAATAATGAGATTTATAATTAATTATGTTTTGAATGTATTGTAGAGAAATACATCCGAGTGAAGGGGGCAGAAGGGGAGGCTAAAGGTCGAGGGGTGAAAGGGAAAGGACGAAGTGGGGGTGGTCGAAAGGAGTCCGTGCCATTTAACACTCGAGGGAAGCACTAGAAATATTAATTTTGTGTACTTAGTAATTCCATTGTTGACAAAGTTTACAAATGCAATTGTCAACAATAAAATACGGAGAAATGTGTTGAGAGGTGAATAAAATATTAGTAAACACAAATGGAGGAAAGGTGAGCTTAACTCCACTAGCATTTCCCATAACAATAAGTGTCCACAATTTAAATAATGACATCTCGAGCTTGGGAGTCAGTATGGGCAGCCTTCATTGGAGTTACCTTCTTGCTCTTATCTCATCAAGTGAGGGTGACCCACTCTGCCCATTCTGAGACCCAATTCATCTCAAAAGAACATGAGGCGTTGATCAAAAATGGAATCGATGAGTTCCCTCAAAACTTGAAGGGATACGAAATCCTTACGAGGCGCTTCAACCACTCGGAGGAGTCGACTATTTTCATAAGCAACCACTTGGCAGATCATCAAGTGATTCACAACAAATCGGATGACAAAGGACGACCCCTTGTCATCTTACCCACCCAACCTGTCCCTTACAACAATGTGACCACTTATCTCGTCCTCCGACAAACGAAAGATGGATCTGATCGCTACACCTCCCACATCGCATACCTCAGGTAATTTTAAACATGACAATATATTTTATTAATTCTAACCTGAAGATGAGTTGACCATGTTCGGAAATGAATTCAGGAGATTCGGGGAGGAGACGTCACTGGAGTGGGACATTTATTCATTCCATTTCCACAATCTGAACGGGAGTTTCATCTCGGCCCTCTTCCCTCCCCACGACGGCCCTGACGTTCTCAGTCCTGGATCTGAGCGGGTCAAACGAGGGGACTGTGGACCCTTCCCATTCTTCCCATGTCTCAAGTTGGGGGTGAAAGGGCGAGAGCGGAGGGCAGCAATGCCCGTCAGCTGGTCCGTTCGCAAATACGTAGAGCCACCCCCACCACCCAATGACAACCAAGACTCGAATGGAGAGAAGAGTACAGAGTTCCCCATGTACGGGGACATCGGGAAGGGGGCCGGACTTGACGAATACGGCTTTACAACCCTCCCTCCCTGGTCAGAGTTCAGACGGTACAAGGAGACGACGGAAATCCCCAATCCGTTCGGGTCGGGCTTTGAGGCCAAAGCGTCTGACTCAGCCCCCAAGAAGCTCTGCTTTGGACTCTCCAGGAACTGCGTGGACCGCAAAACGGAGAAGGCGGCCCCCAAGAAAGCTTGTGCCTTTGGGTTCAGGTGCAAGGACCAATACTTTGCAGACAGATATGCAGTGGCATCCAGCAGCACCACCGAGTCATCAGTCCCTTCCATCCAAATCGTTGACGGGGAAGGGAAACCGAAAAAGAAGAAAAAGTCCAAGAAGACTCGCGAAGAATGCGAAGGGGAAGATAAAAAGGGGCGAAGCAGTGGGAAAAAGGCCAAGGGTCGTGCAGCCCAATACGTCATCCAAATCAACAACCTCTCCTGCAAAGGAGGGGCCAAGTGTGACGTCACCAAGGAGGTCAAAGGAGAAGCGGGGGAGGACAATGACCCCTGTGCCAAGTACAGATCTCCAGAAGCCTCTGCCACTCCTCCTTCTGGAGAGGGGGACATGGGAGTCCAGGAAGGAGATGGAGAACCCAAAGCCAAAGGTCAATCAGATAAACCCGCTCAGTCCATGTCTGACCTCGTAAAGAAGAAGAAGGGGAGCGGAGGTGAAAGTAAAGTGCAGACTCCTCCCACCGCCGCTCCCTCGTTATTCGAAGGGATGAAAGTGTTCATCCCTCCCAGTGAAGATGAAGAAGGGGCTCCTCCAACTCCTCCAAACCAAGGCTACGGCAAAGAAGGATTCGACCACGACAAAGCAGAAGAACACTCACGCACTTCCGGCAAGGCCAAGAAGACATTCTCAGGACGAAAGGCTGTCCAAACTGTGGAAACCACTCCATCACCAGTCCCCATTACAACACTAGCCCCCATTACAACACCACTCCCTACTACACCACCACTCCCCACTATAACACTAGCCCCTCCTACAGTACCAGTCCCTGCTACAGTACCTTACCCGGCTGCAGGAGCTTACCCTGCACCTTACCCGGCTGCAGGAACTTACCCTGCACCTTCCCCGGCTGCAGTAGCTTACCCTGCACCTTACCCAGCTGCAGCAGCTTACCCGGCAACTTACCCAGCTGCAGCAGCTTACCCGGCAACTTACCCGGCTACTGCAGCTTACCCGGCACCTTATCCTGCTACAGCAGCTTACCCGGCACCTTACCCTGCCGCAGGAGCTTACCCGGCAACTTACCCAGCTTCAGGAGCTTACCCGGCTTCAGGAGCTTACCCGGCTTCAGGAGCTTACCCGGCGTCAGGAGCTTACCCAGCAACTTACACGGCTACAGTAGCCGCCCCTGCTCCAGCAGCAAGCTCAAAATGGAGTTCGATCAAGACATATCTGCGAGGTGGTCGGGTGTGGGGCCGTCGGAAAAGGGACATTCCAAGCCAATCGGGAACAGGGAAAGGGAATTCAATAGAGTTGGACGAGGGGATAAAACGAGAGGCGTTGGACAGATCTCAACTTCCATTCATCGGCCTTGGCAAGTGCACCCATCGACGACCCTTGAGTGAATTAAAAAAGCCGGTAAAGTGGGAGGAGCTGGTGGATTTCTACCTCCGAATCCTCCGAGTTCACTGCCTCCCTCGTTTCCAAGAAGAGACGGAGAGACTTTTCCTGGACAAGTTGGTCTATCCCTCCGAGGAGCCCTTGAGGATCCACTTGAATCGATCCCATCATCTATTGTAACATATTCAACTAAGGACCATTTTATCATACTGTCCTAATTAATTCCTCTAATTGTTAATGACTAGGTTGTTGAAGACGTATGGGGAGTACGAGTGGCTTGACCTCTCCTCGGCCATCTTCCTCTCAACGCTGTCGAAAGTGTACGCGGAGGAGGCGGAGCTATTCGTGAGGGGCAAACTGGAGGCCAAGTCCCCCGAGGGGGAGCCGATCTCCCCAACTTCAAACTCCCTTTCCTCCTTCACTCTAGCAATTGTGGACTTGATGAGGAGCTCGGAAAGGGGACACGGAATCAAACTCGCCAATACCCTCCTCATAGCATTACAAGGTCAAAGGTCAGAGTTAGTCTCAGCTCAGGATGAACTGGAGAATTGTCCAGGGGATTGTTCGTCAGAGAAGGCGATAAATTTCAATGATCAACTCCAAGTGAATTGTTTGATGAGATTCGTTGTGGATGAGCTGCCTGAGCTGTTGGGAAAGGCTGAGGGGTCATTCGGGTCATCCCTTAACAGGACGGAGGTGGACTTCCACAATTTCTACTCCAAATATTTCAAGACTAATCTACAGCATGTCAAGAACAAAAGTCCATTTGTATTTTAAATTGTTAGACGTTGATTGTATTTGGATTGTTATTCTTGTAGATTGTGTTGTATGAAATGAGGTTAGTTGAATTGGTTGGTGTGACCTGTTTTAGAGCTATACTTCCCCAGTTCCTTGTTTACATGTTCTCAGAGGCTGGCAGAGTGGGCTCCTCCACATCCCTTATTCAATCATATTTACCACCTAACAATTTGTAAAGGAGGAATAAATGGGTGGAAGGAACAAGAGTGGGCCCTTAAGTCTCCTCACCACACTTCACTTATTATTAGTCCTAGTCACTCCTCTTGAATCCAAGAGCTACAACTCATCTTCCATACCCACACATTTAAAAGACTTGATCCTCAAGGGGACTTCTTGGTTCTCTAAGGGGGACTTGGCCTCTCAGGGCTACCCCGTCTTCACTCAGAAGGTGAAGAAGCATGGGACCCTCTACTGCCTTGACAAAGGGGACACTTGCACTCTAAGAACAAAGTCTCGTGACACTGACCTCCCTCTTGTTCTTATCGACAAGGGGAAGGATCCAAAGGACCCCTTGGAAGCCCATACCTTCGTCGTCCTCATGAAGTTCATGGGTCGTCCCTCCAAGTACACAGCCCACAAGGCTTACATAAGGTAAGCACCTCTCCAACCATTCCATTCATTACAGATGAGGAGCCCTTTAATCTTCTCATTTCCCTTTCTATTTATCGAGGGAGATTGACGGGGAGAAGTCGCTAGAGTGGGACGTCTACAATCACAAGGCTGCCCTCACCAGTGAGCATGACTTAACGTTCTTCACCGCCTTTAATCCCTCACTAGTTTCCGAATGGAACAAAGGGTCAAAAGTTCATGTCAACCAGGAAGACGATTCTTCCCAGGAAGAGCTAAAAGGACACAACAAGAGGCACAGGAAAGGATTCAAGAAGAATAAAAAGCGCTTTCCACCAAATGGAGAAGATGATTTGAGGTCAGAAGAAGGTCACGGGGGCTACCATTGTCCCAAAGGGAGTGGGGCCAAGGTGTTCAGAAATGTTTGCAAATGTCCCAAGGGCACAAAGTTAATGTTCAATAAGTGTGTGAAGAAGAAGAAAGATGGGCGACTGGAAAAGTTCAAGGGCTCCTTTAAAGGGAAACATAAGAAATGCAGCCCTTTGCACAGGAACTGCGAAGATCTTCAAGAGATGGACGAGGATGTAGAGGGTCAAAGTTCCCCCACCAGGGGCAAAGGGAACTCAACCTCGTTGACAACCAACAAGTGCCCCCCAGGAAGTGGGGCAATTGTTCTCCACAATCATTGCATCTGCCCCTCCGGCACAATCTTCAACAAAAGTTTAAGAAAGTGTGCTCTCCAGTTGAATGGCAAATCTTTGAATGAAGACAAGTCTGAGGAAGCTTCCTTTGAGGCCAGTAGTTCACAAAGCCCTTCTGAGGATACGACCCTTACGCCCCTTTCAACAACAACCGTCACATTGTCAGACGAAACGACAGCAGATAAGAGCACAAGCACCCAAGAGCCGACCACAGAGATCCCAATCCCTTATCTCTCTGAAGACATCCCGGACACCAAAACGAACACAAGTACAAAGAGCCCTTTGGTTTTGGTCAAGTCCTCTTCATCTGAGTCAGATTCAATGGAAGAATCATCTGAGGATTCCTCAACTTCTCCTCCTCCTTCCATTATCCGGAACAGAGCCCAGACGAGTTCCACAACGGAGGGGACCCTGGAATCTCCTAAGGGTACACCGGGCTCAACCACATCCAAGTCTCGTCTTGTGAGATTCGTGTGTCCAAAAGAGAGCGGGGCGTTTTTGAAAGGGGATCGATGCTTCTGTCCCAAACAGACTGTTCTCAAGGGGCGGAAATGTATTGGAAAGAAAGGGAGTAAATCCAAAGGAACGTCCACAACTGAAAGGACACGGACCCTTAGTCGCCCCTCACTGGAAGCGGAAGCCTTGGACTCTGTGGACATTCTCATTGTGAACAGTGTGAAGAAACGGAGGGCGGAATATAGCTGGAAGAGTAGCAAAGAATCTCAAGTCTTGCCGATAGTCGACCAACTCATCGACACACACAAAAGTAAGGAGATGAAGAAGCTGAGGGAATATTTGGAGGTATATTCCATAGGGAATGATAAGGAGAGTGGACATCCTCTCTTCCAATCTACCAAAGTCCCCTACACTGGAATATTGGACTGCAAATTTGTGGATAAGAAGCTCAAGGAGTTTAATGAGCCTTTAAGGGAGGCTCTGGTCGACTATTATTTACACACCTTGAGGGCTCAATGCTATCCACACATTCGAAATAGCACACTCCGTCTATTCAAAAAGGATCTGGTGTCCCTTCACAAGGAGAAATACAGTCAAGTCCAGCTCAACCTCAATGCCAAACTATTGTAAGCCCTTGATCCTTAAGTCCCTCATCTTTCATAACCTAAATGATTTTTTCCAGTACGCAGAAAGTGTTGAGTGGGCCAGAGTGGTCAGATGTGATCTCTGCCATTTACCTCTCCAAGTACTCGGAATCGATAACAGAAGGTAAGTGGACGAAGAGGGCAGAGATCTCCTCCAGCCTCCGAATCCTCACGGCCTTCGTTCAGAAGGGCCTCACTCTGCTGGAGAAGAAGGAGCTAAGGGCTCATGCCGTCAAGTTGACCCGGGCTCTTTTGTCCACCGTGGGGGAGTGGACTCGAAGGACGCGGAAGTTGTCCCTCATCCTTGATCTATTCTGCAAGGCTTGTGAGAAAGAGAAGGAGGTCAATGAAGGGGACACTACCCGCCTCACACTACTTACCCGCTATATTCTCAAGAGCCCTTCTTCAATTATAAATGGCAATGCTATCTCTTTCAAAATTTTCTATGAAAATATTAACAAGTAGTGACACTGACAGTAAATTGGTGTGTTTTTAAATTATCATCTCTTATAATAATGTGTTAAATATGTAAATAAATCACCTCGTGTATTTACGACATGCAGGGTTGGCAAGTTCAGAGGTTAAGAGGTTAAAAGTTGAAAGGGGCGGATCTGGATGGCATGTTCATAAATGTCAGAGTTGAAAGATATTTGACCTTGTGGCTTTTATAGTTTGGGTAGATGATTAGTTAGTTTCTAGTATTGGCTAATTGATTAGCTAAGTAAAGGGTTGTGTACCAGTTGGGGTTGAATGTGGAAATAGTTTCTCAACTAGTTGAATTTATCGAGAGCTAAAAACAAAGGGATTCTCAAAGTATTTTCTTATTCTTCTCAAATGTGTCCAACTATTCAAGTCAATTAAAATCCTCTCTTAGTTCACACACACTTTTTTGACTTTTTTTTAAAATTAAAAACAACAAAAATGGAAAGATTTAGTTTCCTCATTTTCATCGTTTTACTGTCGGGATTGTTTGTGCCGATTTCGGATGGGAAATCATTTGAGGAGGACGTCACTCTCACCAAATCAGAAAAGGAAATATTTGACAAGGTAATTCCATTTCTATATCCACAAAATATATTAAAACTTAATAATAAAGATTAATTAACATTGAGATTTGTGACAGTTCAAAGTTCGGATTAAGGGGGTCCTTACAAAAGAGTACCAAAAGGAGGACCTTTACATTCTCAGATGGCTCAGAGGTTAAGATTTCTCTATATTATTATTATTATTAAACACCTTGAACTTTGATCACAATTAATTATGAAATGAACAAGAGCCAATTCCACTAGACAATTATTACAAATTCTCCTTTGCCCAATTTGTTGAGATGATGAGGCAACTTTAATTAGCTCTAACCACCTTCAACTGAACAACATTGAAAAGTAGCCTGCAATTATAAGCTAATCTCGTTCAATGCCCTTGAGTTACCTAACTCACTCTCACAACAGAATGAGCCAACTAATCTTAGGGGTAATTACTGGGGTAATAGGGGACAAGGAATGAAATCTCACATAACCCCTTCCCCCAGCAACCTCAAGTATTCTCATGTAACCCCCCCTGACTAGTTAAGTTGGGTCTTCTGTGACCCTCGGGGGTCCGTTCCTTCAATTAAAGTAATGGTCTTCTATTTTTGGTTATGTTTAGAGAAGCACTTTAACATGGAGGAAGCGGAGCATATGCTTTTAACGGTAAGAGGATTTACGAGTCCCCAAATGAAAATACTTGAGGAGTTTTGAATATAAATTTGAAACTTTTGATTAGAATTTGAAATGGCGAGCAGAAGAAAAGATGGATGAAATAGATTTGGAGGATTGGTCGGAAATGGAGCTGGACTTTCCCTACTTTGTCAGCGGATATGACAGAGAAGGAAAGCCAAGTAATTCAACACATTCATTACTTTCATTTAAACTAAAGGAATTTATTAATAACCTTTTAATGTGCAGCGGCGGTGGCGAATTTCGATGAATGGGACATCCGCAAGGGAGTTCTTCAAGGGAAAGGTAAAAAGATCGTTCGATGGATGACGAAAGGGATTCAAGATGCGGTCGGACATGTGAGACATTTACAAAAGGAAGGGAAAAATGTGACCAGGTGGAACTTTATCATCAACTTGAAAAATTTCAATCTTGTCGAACAAGGATGCTTTCAATGTAAGGACCAAAATATAACTTTAACTAACCTAACCGAATTTCGAAATTGAATACCTTCCCATTCCCAACCCCCAGGTCTCCCTGTCTACATAGGATTCGTTCGGAACTGGGAAAACTATTTCCCTGACAGTGTGGACAAACTTATCCTAATTAACGGTAAGTAATAATTTAAGCTTTTAAATTGAATATGATATTTAAGTACCCTCTGCTCACAGCTCCCTCCATATTCGAACTCGTCCTCAGCATCATTCGACCCTTAATGAGTCAAGATTCAAAAGATTCTCTAATCGTATTCGGAACTAATGAGAAAGAATGGAAGCCCTTCCTGGACAAGTTCATCGACCCTAATCAGCTCCCTAAAGAATATGGCGGCTCCCAACTTATCAGACATTTACGATACAATAAAGACGACTAACTATTCATTAATTAATATTTAATCAATGATTTAGTAATGAGTCACATTATTTAAAATAATTTCGAATTGATTAGTAACCACCGACGCCACTGTCACATCTTGTGTGGGTACACTGATCAATAGGTTTTTTCTTAGGGGAGGTAGGACATCCGGGCTTCACGCACCTCCACACGCTATCCTCTCCGTACACTTCACCCGTGTTGGTAAACTTTCGACAAGCGCAGGCGGGCCAGTTGTCCGGACATATTGACCCTCCGTGAACCTTGGCACATTGATCTTCCCAGCAGTGCGGATACTCTAAGCTCGCTCTACACGAGATAGCCCCACCTACAGTTAAACTCCGACCTTTTGACTGCGGCCCTTCCGACATAGACGGGCTCATGGAATCTGCCATGAGCCAGTTAGCTTTGGAGCCATTCATTGAAATGCTGTGGTCCTCAGACCCGTCACCGTCAATATGAATACCATTGCCGTAATAATCCCCACACAGCTTTCTACATCCTTTCTCCAACCGTGAACCTGGAAACATACAAGTCAATTATTAGTCTTAAAAGGGTCTCAATAGTTGAATGTGAATGATTGGGTCAGCGGTTACCTGTAGATGTTACTAGAGTGACACTTAAGAATAGGACGATGGCCTTTATTACTAAAGTCATTTTAAAAGTGGTTGGATATGAAATGATCTCCTTCCTCTTCAACGCTTCATTCAACTATCAATGGATCATTTTCTTATATTTTCACTTTCTTAATTTAGACAAAGGAAATTAGACAACAATGCTATACACACTTTTTGAAACCAGCATGGAAAGTTTATGAATGAATTGTTCTTATATTTCAATTCATTTTGGGTTAGTAGTGAAAGTTGCGTTTCCTTTTAGCCCTTTTCTTAAATCATTTGTCTAAATCAACGTTTTTCAGCCTAGCACATTTTTAAGATTTAAGTCCTTGTTCCAAGGTATTTGAAAGTTTGAACCCCAGGTCATTTATATTTCATTTTATTTGCATCATTAGCAGCGTTTTTAAAACTTGTCCATAGTAATAATTAATTAATGGAACACTCACCACATCCCCTTTGCCATTCTTATCAGAACATGAGATTTTTTTAGACTGGGATCAATACTTTACATTACTAATATACAATAAATAAAACATTTTGGCGAGGAGTTGTGGGGATGTTCCTAGAGCCGCTTACTTCGGTTCTTGGAGTCTTCTTTGTTCCCCTTGGAACCTTTGGTGAAGTTCCCAGCCAGCTCCTGACGAGCATCGAAATATCCAGCATGGTAGCCTGACATGTACCAAGAGAGAAGCAGAGAGGGAAGATGACCTCGTCCAAAATCAAATTTCCCATCCTCTCCAGCAAGACTCATTGGCATTGGCGGAATTGGGAACCGTGGAACCATTTCTGGAAATCCTTTACTCGTTGATCCTAAATGACCACGGGGGACTCCAGGGCCAGAGGTGGCCTCATCATCACCATCTTCTCCCACGGAGATGTCACTAGAAGAGGAGGAACCCATCGTAGCCTCTGCACCTGACGGAACCACTTCTTCACCATCATTAAGACTGAGTCGTGTAGGTTGGAGGTCAGGGTCTAATAATAGAACTTCCTCCTCCCCGTCTCTCTTCCTTTTGATGGGACTTTTAATTTTGTTACTTCGTCCTTTCTTGTGACCTTTGAGAACAGAGAGATGAGGTTGGCCACTACTGCATTCTGTGGCTGTAGTTGGCTGACCATCCTCGCCAAGGGCCAATGCTTCTGGACAATTGTTATACATTGATGAGGTGAGACTGACGCTGGAGTAATACTCTTCTATATCCAACTCGGGGTTCAACGAGTAATTGAATATTTGGGCTTCCCTTCGCTGACGGTCTCGAGATCTTTTCCCAAACGTCTCCTTTAGAACTCCCAATTCCTTCTTCTCTTCATTCCCGTATCCTGCCAACACATACAGTCATTTATATCCATTCATCAACATCAAGTCCATTGCTGTAAAAATGTACTAAGATGCTTGAAAACTTACCGACGAATCGAACAGTACATTTAGGCCCCTCAACTGCAATGACCTTGGCTTCATACTCGATACCATCTTGGATGTACACTGCTCGACATGGAGATCCAACAATCCAATTGCCAACAATCAACGAGCTATGCTCTTGTCTCCTTCGGGCTTCTTCAAGGAGCGTCTCCTTTTTGGGAACACTGACCCAAGGGCCTGGCCCAGGGGTCAACTCTTTCGTCCCTTCTTCTCCTTCGCCTCCTTCCTTGGATTTTCTCCACCCTTTCACAGCTCTGTCATACGCTTTGATCAACTCGGAATCGTCCCAATCGTCTCCGTCCAAGCCGCCCTGAATTTCATAAATTTAATCATAACTTTTGAATCTTTTTGTTTGGATAATAAAAATTATTAGAAAAATCCCAAATAACCTTGAACCTCCAACTTACATGAACAATGATATTCGCCATTCGGATGATCCCACAAGCACTGCTGAGGAAGCACTGAAGTTTCTAATGCTCACCTTATCAAAGCGAAGGATGTTTTTGACACTTAAATTGTAGGAACTAAAATATCCGCACCATGAGATCTTTTTCAAGGGCTATCTTTTCAAGGGTGGAAAATATTATGATTTTCAAATTACGCGGCTTCCTACTCTCTTGAAGTTATCTCGGTCTCATCTTTTCGGGCCGACTTGCTTGAAATTTCTGAATTTATCCATTGAGCAAATGGCAATGAAACCCTTATTTACAGATTGAAAAGAACAAAAACCCTTTTAGTTCATCATAATGACCTCTCATTTAATGTCTATTCATAGTATTCATCACATTTTCGAATTTATAGAAACTAAATTTCGGCCGGAGAACATTGAGACTTTGATAACTTCAAGACAGAAAACGGCGCGTAATTCATATTTCAATTTTCTATGGCTGGAAAAAATTAAATAATCAAAAGAAGAGAAAAAGCCAGAGTTTTAAATATTTGCTAAATAAATTCTTGTAACTCTTATAAATAAATAGTTAAGACTGTAAGAGTGAAAGAAGAGGATGGACTTGGTGTTTAATTCAGATAATCAAGAGGAAGGACTTTTTGAAGGATGTGGCCGAGAGGGTCCAATTACGGCCATCTTCCTCGCTGAATTCCATCACACGGTGGGGCCTAAAGTTATCCACCAATATCCGAGTGACACCATTTCCAAAGAGATCTTTGACGCCGTCTCTTCCTACATAATCCCCAAAACTCATCTTCAGAAGATCACAATGACCGTCAATGTTCTGGGGAAGAAGATCATCGGATATCCCATTCAGATCAAACATGACAAGTACGAGCGAAACGCTTTCTACTTCAACACTTGCTTCGTCTGTGATGCCTGGGCCAGGACCGTCCAGTACGAAAACGTCCTCGTCAAACTCGCCGACTTTTTCTGCCATTTGGAGCTGGAGACGGAGTATTTGTCCAAGAACTCCAATCTCGTCCATCTAGACCCAATCGTCCAGGATGAGCTGTCGGAAATGTTTAAAAATGTCATACAAGGACTCAATAGTCCCTCAAGGGAATGCTCTTTTGAATTCAATCAAAGGCTTCTAGCACTCTCAGTCGTACCCGTCTTCCTTAACAATCCTCCCTGGGTGGATAGTCACCAAGTACCCGTCTTTGTCGTCGACACCGGCTCTATCGACCAGTGGGATTTGACTACCCAGCAGATCATCCCTTATGTCGACGGATTCAATCATATTACTCAGATTAGTACGACCCACCATAGATCTATAAATTACATTAAATTACATGAATTGTAGCCTTTGGTTCTTGTTTCAGGTCATTTAGCTGATGTACATATCAATCTGGTCAAGTCTTGTGTTCAAAATCTGCTCTACTATACGGTCATTAAAATGGTCCCTGTCTTTCAATATGGAAACTCTTACTGCTTGACCCCTGACTTCCACTCCAAACTAGTCCGGGGGGATGACGACTTCAAAAACGAATGCCTTTTCTTCGTAGCCAAAAATGATCATGTGAGCACAGAGATTTGAATTATATAAACAAGTTCCATTGGCAATCTTTGATTAATGTGATAAATATTTTTGACTAATATTTAGACGAAACCGAATTTTGTAGACGTGATGCGATTCTACGGGTCGATGAAGCGCGGGATAATCGTCAAAGAGCTCTGCGTTCGATTCAAGCAATTAGCTGCCCTTCCTACACTTCGAATCGTTATACTAGACGGTGCCAAATATTCGTCATCAAAATACAGCGACCATTCCTTATCTTCTTCAATTCAGTCGAGGAGCTCTTCGAATCCTACGACCCCTGTTAAGGGCATCCCGGAGGAACCTCTCTCAAGACACACATCAAAGAGACCTTCGGGGGACAAGTTTCAGTCCGTATTGAGTGTTATAGACGAAAGGCGACTAGTTCTCTTTGGACTCGTTCATAACCTTATACGAAGAGTGGAGCGTTACCTCCTCTTTGAAAATAATGTCCATGAGCAGCTTCGGATCCCATACAATATCAATAACTACGGGGTTAGCAGGAATGGAGTTGAACCTGAATCCGTGGGCAGTGAAACGGATCTTCTGGGCAAGGATCTGTGGGAAAAGCATAGAAAGAAGCATTCGTCCGTCTACCACATGTTTGATGGAAATCACAGCTTCGATAAGATCTGCTTGGCTCATGAGCTCAGTCAGAGTCAGCTGGATGATATCATTGAACGGGATCCGGATGTATTCGTCGTTTGGAAGTAGTTGATTCTTTCCAATTTTTTTTTATTTAGTACCGAAAATGAAAAAAATATGAGACAATCATTCAAAGGAAAATTGTACTCCACCGGATTGAAGAGAAAATTTGATTAAATAATTAATCTTGGGTTTATCAGTGTCGAAAAAAATTACGCCCTGATTTCTCTTGTCCCAGCAGCCGTTTTCAAACTGCTTTTTCAGAACTTGGTCACCAACGAACCATTCTGTGTAGACTATTACGGCATTGACCTTCCCCGTTGTTTCTAACGTCCCTCTGGAAACGATGTCTTCTGTTAGGGGGTACTCAAACTTGAGGGCTGGAATTATTGGAGATTTCTGGACATTGGTGTACTCCCAGACCGGTTGAGGGTCCACCTGGCTATCTGTTATTGCCAGAGTCGGCTAGATATTAAAAGTAAAATATCTTGTTAAACTAATTTAATTTTGTACTGGTATCAATCAATACATATGTGTACAACGAAAGTTTAAAAATTAAAACATATTTACCATAATCAGGTCATCAAAATCTTGGAGGTCAAATCCACAAGTTTGTTTCACAGGTGCTTTGATTTTCCATAAATGATCAAACTCTACAGCCACGATATTGAGGACACATTTGTTGGGGAAAATCTCCTTGACATTCTTCAGCTCCCTGGCTCGGTAGAAAAATTTGAGATCATCCAATTGGTTTAGACTTGTATTGAAATAAGGATCCCCCACCACCACCAAATCTTCTCCTACTGTACATAAAGAGTCGGAAGTTTCGAAAGTAATTCCAGGAGTTAAGTCACTGGTCATAAGAGGAGTTAGAGAATTTTCGCCCCATGCGATTATTTTTTTCTTGGGCATTTGGTGTTGTATGTGGAAGGGGAGGAAGGTGTCATCACTAATACAGACTATGCTACTTTCAGCATCATTATCATTACCATCATGCTTACTATCAACTAGAGCTTGGATGATTATATCATTCGATTTCGAAGAATTGTTCAGCTCTCGAATCCTATTTCTGGACAGTCGAGTATGGAGTCCGCAAGTACAAACGGGATGGGTGGGGCTGTCTCCAAACCAAAAGGAAAATTCATCATGATTGTATATTCTCTTGTTGATATTTGTCGGTAAGTAATAAACGGCCTGAATCCAATGGTCCCTCCAAGAGTACGGATTTTCACTGTCTTTAAGCCACTCGGGTTTACACGAGATTGTCGTCCCCTCTTCATCCATCTTAAGGGTCCAATAAAAAAAGGCAGTGTTGCTTCTCTCAATACTCTCTGTAGTTTCCACAGTGGTCCTTCGGTAACTCGGGAGAGGTTCCGTAAAGCTGAAGTCGAACACGGGGATAGGTGGAGTTACAAGGTCGAAATTATTCAAATTAGACAGTTGGATATCTTGTACAGAAGGGACTCCATTGCATGTCTTTGTTTTTGATAGCAGTGACGCTGACAACGTTGACGAATCTGATGGGTTGGTAGTGGAGAGGGATAGTGTGTGGAATAAAGGCACTTCGGAAGAATCAGCGTATTGGATGTAGATCGTCGAAGAAATCGGCACGGACAAATACGACGGCTGAAATATGCAGTGTAAATTATTAAATATAAAATAATTGTTGTAATAATAATGTTAATTGAATTGAACCTCCATGAGGTGGTCCCTTGCGTGATTATAGGTCTTGATGGCCCCTTCACCGATAAGTTCCGTGTCGAATACTTCGGTGACGAGTATGTTACATCGCTTAGGAAGGTCCACACCGATCACCAGATCTGTTGACCTTTTCGGGATTAGGTTGATGTCAGTCTCGGTGAAGCCATTTCGCTTGATAACTTTCTTTGCACACTCTAGCATGGGCGTGAAGGCCTGAAAAACCAAGTCTCTCTTTAAATACACACATTATCAACAATTGGAGATTTAACTGACTTTCATTGGCTTAATTAACTAGCTAATTAAACTAATTAAAATCTAACCTCACATGCGTATACTTCATCCGCCCCACACCGCTTCGCCCTTAAATTCAAATATTTAAACATAATGCTTAGGAATTAGAATAATAAAATGTAGGTTAAAGGTCATACAATGGTCATACATCATGGAGAGAAGGCCGGTGCCAGTTCCGATGTCCAGAACGATCGCTTTCTTGTTCAACGATTTCGTTTTATCTACCGCCCACTTTAAAGCACGTAAGTACTTTTCATTCTGGAAAACATAAAATCCAATCCTTTGATTCATTAACATTTCAAAGCTAATTGTTGATTATTTGTGAATATATTTATTAGTAAATTAGTAACCCTGTCATGGTCATGGAGCATGTCGGCATAGGCGGCTCTACCAATCTCCACTAGATAATCATAGTCCTCTGGAAGTAGTTCCCATTCCATTTTACCCGTCGTCGGATTTCGACGGGAAATGAACTCCTTAGATGGGTTCAAACTCATTTTATACTTTCTAAATTGAGCACAAATAGATCTTTTAAAAGTTTTAAATATAATTGATAACATGTGCTTCTCCGAGAATTGGGTGCCTGCAACCTGCCCGACTCTCAGGACTCGACAATCGGCGGGGTAGAGGCTAATTACCCAAAAATCTGGCTGCAAATATCCGCGCGACTTCTGCCTGAGAGCAATACAACCACCTGTGTCAAAATGAAGAAAACAACTCACTTCCATGATCCCAACGCGATGGATGTCGTCACCACCACCCGCTGCGTGATAGACAGCTGGTCAGAGGCTAATTTGCCCACTTCGGCGCGAAGCGACAGAGTTATTCAACCAGCTTCTGGCGAATAATCCTCTCCTAAATTTCGACATCCGCTAACAATTTTCTGCCCTGATTTGTTTGTGGTTTACCTATTTAGAAAATTATAAATATTTACCAAAATAATGTATGTATTTAAAGTTATAAGTGCAAAATTGATTTTAATAATTTGATCTCTTCACATGGACGTAAAAAATGATTAGGCAGGACCTACTATTTTTTGCGCCGACAAAAGTAGTTTTGACAATTCGGTGCTTGACTTTGTGCGTATTAGCCTGTCCCTAGCCGACTAAGCTGTCAAGCGAGTCGGGTATGATGACTTTGTTCCCGCCAATTTCTTGCCAAAACGGGGCTCTGCTGGAGGAATTTTTTTCAATGGTATTAAACAAAAATTCAGTGACGCTTATAAACACATTGTTAAGTAATTTATTTATGTTGATGTTTTATTTGAGGGTTAAGTAGTTTAAGCTTGGCTTCGTGCCAACAATCTAAAAGCGGAAATCATGGAATATTCTTGGAAAGGAATTGAAACAAATGTTATTTACTTACAGGCTTATAATTTATCCAAACGAACAATTTGGTTTTAGTTTCAAACTCTCAACTTTCCGTTAATACTTGTATCTTAAAATATAAAAGGTTTAACATTTATTGGAATGAATCTATTCTTATCTCTCTCCATCTTAATAGCCTTCAAATGTTGGTCTGTCCGTTGTGATGGTTTTGGTCCCATGCCGAATGCATTTATTTATAATGGGCCAGTAAGATTAGGGCACGCCGTTGCTGAATATGCCAAAGCCCCTGAAACATGGAAAAACATGACAATGTTACTCACACGGTCGGTCGTCCGAAAAAGTCGCATTTGTGTGACGGGAACGTACGTTTTTTCACATTTTAATATCATTCAAAATCTGTTGAAAAATCTAAATAACATTCTGAAATGTTTAAATTTCAGATTTCTAATCTACTCGGAATCTCAAAGTACTCGAAAAAGTGAAGTGAGTATTTTAAATGGTCTCAATGCCTGCACATCCTTGTCATCCTTTGGCCGGGTAAGTAAATAAATAAATAATTATTAATTAAGCCAAGGTTGCATTTATTTATAATAATGGTCACAATGAAAAGGTGACATCCATTGAACTGGCTTCGAGTTACAACGGAATATTCTACCCATCTTTAGTCATCTTCAAAGAGGCTTTCTTCGGGGGGAAATTCTACCCGGTCTCCCAAGAGATTCTAAACCGGGACATGTCTTTCCCATGGAAGGTCAACTCTTTAGTAATGAACGGGAAACAGAGCTGGACGGTTCGAACAAAGAAAGGGGTCAACTATTGTCTTCGCCCAGGCCCAACCTTCCAGTCCAATTTAAAATTCCCAATCTGTCTCGTCACCGACAAGGAATTCAAATTCCAAGATGAAAATTGGGCCTCTATTCATAAAGACTGTGCTCAAGACATTAAGAAGGAAAACATCCTTCTCCTTCCAAAGTGCTATGAATTCAAAGATGGTCTCGCCCCTAAAAGTAAAAGCCATTCACCTAGTTAAATTTTAATCTTAGAGTTCCGAGCTGATTCATCCCATTTATTGATAGATATTAAGAAATTCAGGGAAGAGGAAATGGACGAGATGTTCCTGGCGGACTGCGAGGGGAACGAAGAGTTTCTCCAGCTATTGGACCTTCGACTGAACAACGACTTCTCCAGTGATTACCAAATGCATTTACCACAGGACAAGAATGAGGCGTGGAGAACTCAGCTGATGGACTCGGCTTTCGATATCCTCAAAGCCACTTGTCCCCACTCTCTTCTCTCCCCCCAGTTTATGGCCATCATACGGGAGTTTTACATCTTTCTTGCTGAGAAGAACGTATGGGCCACAGGGAAAGGTTGGCCAGCCAAGTTCAGCATGGAGGTCAAGTCAATGGTGGAGGAGACTGACGAATGTCTTATGATCATCAAAAACAAAGGATCGCCCTTACCAGCTGTAAGCATTTTTAAATTTAGTCGTTTCTCATGTCTCGTGTTTAATTGAGCGTGATTTAAATGATTTCAAGTCATGGGTGTCAGAAAGTGGGTGGAATGGGACGAATAGTATTCGAAAAGACTTTGCCAAGATGTCTGGAATGGATATGGTCATGGAGTCAGTATGGCTGATCTCGAACCACGTCGCTGCCACTTGTCATATCACTTTTGAATTCACAAGAAATTACTGGACTGATTTTTATCTCATGTTTCGTCAGATGTACCTCATCCCTCGGCTCCAACATTGGTGAGAAAGAAATGATTAGGAAATGGGATTTATTAGTTGATTTACAAAATATTTCAAACCGATTGTTTGTCTTATAATTGGAGACAGGTACAGACCAGGGAAGTTTTTGAAATACTATCCCTTACTTCTTGGAGGGTTTGACAGAGAGAAGCAGTTTAAATCTTTAGCTTATTGTGTCTCATCCACCTTTGACCTTCAACCAACACTTGATCCTTATGCTAGGCCGGCAGTTGATGAAGCTTGAATTTTTTTCAATACATCTTCTTATCCTAAGGCAATTCCCTTCCTGTTCTTCATAAAGATAAATATTTTAACGGAGACTTATCCGGAGATTAAAAGTATCCCCTCAATCTACTTGATAGTAATTATTTTATTTTAAATAGGTAAAGTTAAAAGGTCCACTCTGAGAGACTCGGAGGGGTGAAGGTTGGAGTGAGTTGGATTTGATAAGTGTGTTGTTTGGTAATATAGAAAATGTGTATCGTACCATCCCGTGAAAATAAGTTTCTATTCTCATTATTCTTAGGTGTTATTTAAAAGTTTTCAATCTCATTTGAAGATAAAGAATGTGGGATTTCTTTTCAATTTAAAATCTCTTTTTAGATTTCATCACTCGGTTGGATAGATTTGGAGCTTCTTTTTTTGTATCAACATTTTCACCCCATTGAGAGAAAGAGTTTTGAATGTAAAAGCACTTTTTGATATTATGTGGCAGTTCTTTGTTCTTCTTCAGAAGTTGTCTAGTAGTAGAAAGATTGTGCACAGAGATTGAAAGTGTCCAGGAGGGGTTGAGAAATTATCATTTTATTTTCAGAAACCCAGCAGGGTGACTTTATATAAAATATGACTAATCACTTTTATACAAACTTTTATCTCATCTCTTCTAGAACCTAATCTATCTCTTGTGTGTACGCTAATATAAATCTAAAGATATCATCTACAACCTATACAACCTCTTGTACAACTAACAAGAGAGTTTTGAAATTTATTCAAACTCTACATATTGGACACGAAATCTCCTGCGTAATAATCATAAAATCTCGTACTATTTTATTTAACCGGGAGCAATAAAAGTGGACTCATTATTTTATGTTCCTTTTAATATTATCCCCTCACAAGTGGAGTTTTAAATGAGGCGATCGAGTTGGGAGAAAGTTACTACTTTCTTTATTCAAAGGGGGAAATGAAATGTTGCTGGGGCTCATACCTCTTTTTATATTGAAGGGGATAAAATACCATCTAAATTTTATATGTAAACTAATGCTTGACGCCCGGCCTGGACGGGAGAGGATAATCTAGGACCCTTACAAGGTGTCACAAACCACAAAAAAATTCAATTGTCCATTTTTTCGACAGCAACATAATCAGTTGATTCCTTGCCTAGTTAATAGAATGAGCTTTGGAGCTTTAAAATGGGTCCAGTAGGTATGGAGCAGTAGAAAAACGAACACACATACATATTAAGGGAATTATAAATAAAATGAAATTGTCCGATTTTGTATGAATAGTGAGGGTAATTGGATGTAGTTGTGCTGGTCAAATGATTGTAATGTGACAACCAACTGAGCCTATACTCTCCAACTTTAAGAGTTGATAAGAAGTAATTGAGTCTAGGAGTGGGAGGTCCCTTGTTAGCCTTTTTACTATTTGATTGATTCCTTTAATTAGGTGGAAAAGGATTAAAATCTAATGATAGGGTGTCGTGTTAGATGAAAGATCACCTCCTCGTACTACCCAACTTGACATCTTAAACCCTAAACACCACCCTTTCCATTTCAGAACTTTCAAGAGTGAAATTGTATCACATAGAGTTTCAACGGATTTTTATGAGTTTAAATATAGTTGGACATTCATTAAAACTGTGGGAATGTTCGAAGGACGGGTTAATATTTTGGAGTTGGCTATGGATAACCCCTTAGAAGTAGTTTGAAGTGGTAGAATATATTTACAAGTAATGAATTAGCATATGATTCGTTGATGAGAGTGAACATGGAAGTTGGGATAGGGGAAATGTATTTCATTGTTTCCTGTGGATTTCTTTATAATGTTCATAACATTTCTGGATAAAAGGGTCTGGACATGCTTTGTTTTGTATTCCAAGTTCTCTCTCCCTTTAGTGATATGTCATATCGGAGTGACCAACCCTTTTTAACTGCTCCTTCAATCTAGATCTTTATCTACGAAATAATAACTCTCCTCTCTCACTTCGAATCAACTCACCCAATAGTCATACAAATATTTTATTACTTTTTATGGCTGGAATGAACATGAAACTCGGGCCCCCTCTACTCGTACAACCATCAAAACAAAGGATCATTACTTAACATCCAATTTACAATCGGAATCCATGTCTAACAATTTTATAGTGCTGGGTGATATTTGAAAAGCCGAATTTCGTAATTTTAAAAATATCGAAAAGGTTGCCAAAATTGAGAATTAATTGAAAGGAAAAGGTAGAGTACTTTCATGGGTCAAAGGTAAAGGTATAAAAACAGTTTTTCCTTTCTTAATTGGGATAGTAAACTAGCCGATATTGTTTAAATTGGTTGTATTTTCTGAAAACAAGACAAAAAGAATAATGGAGTAAAATATTGGCAAAATATTTTGATTCTCGATTGACCCAAGAAGTTGAACTTGCCAAGGGCGCAGATTTAAAAAAATGTATTCTAAAGAATTTCCTCTTCCAATAGGATTTAATAATAAGAAGGAATTGTTCTGAATCCGCGGCTAGTCAGCCCACTTTGTTTAAAATGTAAAAAGGCTAGCCGGCTTTTCATTGTCACTTTAATAAGAATAGAATAATTTCAATAAATTATTTCTGTCATTTGGAATGGTTAGAATTTATTCTCTTGTTCCTCTTGTTAGTTTGTTAGTCATTTAGAATGAATGTGGTGAGGAGTGGATTGAAGGGTTTTAGTCAATCTTTTTGGATCTTTTTTGAATCTTTTGGATCATTCCTTCCAATCCAATCACACGAATCTCATAAGAAGAAGGAAAAGAATTGAATATTCAACGAGTAAATATGATCTCTTTTATATTCTCATCTACACACCCTAGAAATAAGAAAACGATTGAGTTGGTGTCAAGGCCCGCGTCTCCACTTTTTTTCATCTATTGGAAGATAGGGGATAATCTAAGAGTTTTATATATCCAGCCAAGTTTTTTATTTAAATGGGGAAAAGTAGAATAGGTTGAGGTAGATTTGGGATAAATATTTTTACTAAGTCATTGGGGAGAGAGAATCTTGCGGTTTCTTGGGGATGACCGAAAGAGTTTAGATACGCATCAATCAACAATACATTATTCACTAACTACTTTCATCTTCCCACAGTCCCACACACAAATAAACCCTTTTATCCATTTCATACCATTTTCACGACCTTTTCAAAATATCAAAATCATCATGGCCAAAATATAATTTTTCAGCTCTTTTTCACAATTGCGACTACCGTTTTTTAGTGATTTCAAACAATTGGTTAATTAAGGGATTTTTTAATTTCATGCAGATTCAAATATCCTTGCCTTTTTCCTCTTATGTTTTAAGGTTAAAGGTTGAAAAAATTTAATTGCATTTTTTTGCAAACCCCAACTTAACTTTAATTTTTAAAAATTATGAAAGGCTAGGAGGTGATTTTAAGGAATGCTTTGAATGATTCTAACTATTTCTATATAAATCAAAAGGGATGAATGAGTATTGTTTTAAAACTTTGGAAGAGTGTTGAAAATGAATGATAAGTGTGAGGATGATTTATTAGTTAGAGGGAGAGGCGAAGATGTCAACGTACGTGTCACTCAATATTTGACATCTTTTTTCTCTCTGGACACTATGAATTTTGGATGATAACTAGGAGGTAGGTCTATCCTCCCTTCCCTACAGTTCATCTCTAAATATGACGAGACTAGAATATGATTAGCGATATCACAAGTATTAAAAGAGTCGGGATATTATTAAGGACAAAGGGTAAGTTCAAAGATTCTTAGCTACAAAGAAGGTGTGCACACACTTTTTCTCACCTTTCAAAATATTAAAGCGATAAAATTTGACCCTCAATTGGCACCTTCTCAACTCCATTCATCAACAATGACAAATCTTGTCTCTTCACTTCAACTTCCCTATGAGGGGATACAGTTCCATCTCTTCTTATGAGGGGCACTCAGTTTTATTTCTCAAGGAAGTGATGTGTAAATTAATGAATCTCTTGCTAGCCTTGTCAATTAAGCTGAGGGAGACGGGACTAATAACTTAAGTTTTCCATCATCGACTCCAAATCATAAATCTCTTTAAGGTGAAGAGAATAATTTTTAAACCTGCGACCGAATCTTTGAAAGGAATTGACAAGGATTGTCAGTGTTTGACAACTCGTGAGTCATTCTTTAAAGATTCAGATACTTTATCGTCTCGGAGAGATTGGAGCCCTGAGGCACAAGATTTGTATAAAAAAATCTTGAACACCTTCAAAGTAGAGTTGAGTAAAGACTTTTACTAATTCCAATTTTGAAACAAAAAACAAAGGTTGGCCATCAAAGATTCAAGTATTAAAAATTTTTAGTGTTTTGAATAAAAGAAATAGAGATAGTAAAGACAATGAATATAATTGTGCTGATTAGTCCTACGGCTTTTAACGCCGACTTTATAGCAGGGATTTTTAGATTTTAGAGCTTCTGTAAGTTTTATCAAGTTGGGGGCCATGGACTCTTGATTTGTTAATAAATGAATAAAATAAACAATGGGGGAGGATTTTTAAGTAAGTGAGAGACGAGGATTTCACAAGATTGTGTTAATCATTCACATCAACAAGTCAACCGTTCGGGATTTATCCTCTTTTCCATTTCCAGTAGCTATCTAATTTTTAGTTTTTTTTGTATCTTCAATTTTTCGGAAATTGGATTTTCAAAATTTCTAATTTTTCCAAGTTCCAAGCTTTCAGTCTCACCAGAAACTGGATATTCCCTGTCTGTGTTTCAACTTGGATTTAATGTAAATGTATTTGTAAATGAATCGTTAGTGTTAAAAAAGGGTTGAGAAGAAATAGATAAAAAAAAGAATATTTGAGAGTTTCCATCTCTCAATCAGAAGTTGAGCTTCGTTATGTTCCATCTTAACAATTGTTTACAATAACTCCAAAGGCTTTTCTATCAACTCTCAAGAGTTTGAGGCTTTGAGTGTTCAATTATTTAAAATCTTCACACCTCATCCCCCAATGTGTTTTAAGATTAGACAAGAGTTGTAAAATGGCCTGAGGGTGTAAAGCCATTAATAACTTTGTCTATTATTTATCCCTAGACGAAACAAAAGAGGTGGAATTTATTATGGAATCGGACAATCGGACTTGGTGAACACTTTTCCCCTTCTAACATACAAATTCATAATCACCCACAAGATACACTTTTTTTAAAAAACACCTTCTCAACACTTTTAAAACTAAGTGGACAAGTCATCCCTACCGCCCACCTTTCCTATCCCTTCATAACTCATGCAACAGAGTCCTTGGAATTACACACAATAAAAAACTATTTGGCACTAAATCCCCCCGAAAATCCTATGACGTTCATAGAGTCTGCCCAAATGCCCACATTTTTTAATCATCTATTCCAAAATTGCTTTAAATGTCTGGCTGTTTTATCCCCACTTCGCTTTAGACATGTAGTATCAAAAATGTTTCAAAAATATTTTATGATGTGATGATGCAATAAAATAGAAGGATTTTGAAATGTAAATTCAACTGCAGCTATAAAAAATGAAGGGATCCCTTTCCCCGTAGAGCCCTTATCTATTTAACAAAGGGTTTTTTTGCACACGCGGTTTATGTTAAGATTGAGATTGGAGTGATTCATCCTCTCCTACCATCTTCAATATATCCCCATTTAACGCCAATCAAATTTTTATTACCTCTTTGATGTTTGTAAAGGAGTTGATTTGGTATTTATAGCAATATGAAGCCTTATATCCATCATTCATACAACTATTGAGGTGCGTATAGATTTATCCTCTAGTAATTGTTGATTGTGGTCCAGAGTGATAATTGGCCGTTTAGCTAGATTCTTTGACACTGGAAGAGTCTGACAAGGTGTCAAATCTCCCACTAGGGGTTTACACTCAATATCCATCATCCGTCACACACTAATTATTCAGACATCCAATCCCTACTCCTTAAGGCCCTTTACAAAGCATCGGCTAACCATTACGACTCCAATCTTGAGCTTTTTTACTCACCATCTCCAAGGATCAACATTTCCCATTTCGATACAAAACCCAAATCACTTTTTAATTCTCTGTTTCACTCCAGTCAGAGTTATTTAGTAGCGTAAGAAACTTTGGAATCAAGTCCGTTTGCTAGACTTGATTTTAAATAAGTGCCCTTGAATTTTTATACACAAGATTGGATTGTAGAGAATGAAGGGAGTAAAATGTAAAAGAATAAAAAGCGTATGGGATGGATTTAGGTAAAAGTGGAATGGTGACCCCCCTCGGGTTTCCTTTAATCCGGACTCACCCCTGGGGTCACTTGCTCTCCAAGGGGCTATTCTATGAATACTAAACATCCTTAACTACTTTACTCCCAAATCCATCTCTCATTCCTAGGGAGAAAAATACATTCAAATATCAAAAAATTCATCTCTTCAAATATTATCCACCAAACATAGTTTGAAACTTGTTTCTTTTTTAAATGGGAATCGTTCAAAATATTTCCAGCCCTGTTTGGAGATAGGAAATGTATGTGGAAAAAAGGCTCTTGTTGATGCTCAATAAATAATTCCCTGAGGTGTGAAGCCCAGGTTAATGCTTTTAAAATTTTTAAACCTATGGCCATCGTTATTTTGTGGGAGCATGTTTAAAATATTTGAGGATAAGGGATAAGGGTAGTGGAGCCCTTAGAGAAGGACGAGTGTGTCCCTTGAAACTCCCTTTCTTCATTTAACAAGACTACAAATCATTTCCAATCCCCATGTTGTCCTTTTGGGTATTGCGAGTGGCTTTGATTTTGAAATTATTTTAGGGATATTAATATTATGACCACCTCCATTTCTTGTACTAATCAAAATTTTAATAACCTATTCTGACGGTTGGGTTGAGAGAAGAACAATTACATACAATAACAATCCACATTCTACACACGTGGGCACAATTCATTTACTTACTTTAACAAGTTGCTTTTTTAACGGATTTTTTTTCCATCTTCTTTCTTTTCTTTAAAGTAAATGCAACTAATCCAAGAGGCTTCTCAAACTTTTTCTAACTATCATTCATTAAAAAATTTTTTTTAAACAATCAAGCCAAAAATTCTGTTTTTCATTTAAAATCTTTTTTCTATTAGCTTTTTTGCATATATGAAAATGAGTTAATTTTGGCCAATAACGTTTTTTACAAAAGAGATTGGCGATTTTAGTGAAAAGTATGTTACTGTATTGCACTGATTTATCTCAATAGTATTTTCAACCAAGGAAAGTAGTATGACGTTTCCAAAATAGTTTTAAATTCTAAAAGGATGATTCGGCAGTAAGTAATAAAAAAGGATGCACACGACCAGTGCATCATTCTTTTTTATACTTGGATCCATTCTGCCCAAAACGGAATTAGAAACTGAGTGTTTTAATGCATTTTTTTCGTTCCCCCTCTGTAGTTAGGAAAAAGTTGAGTAGACCTCCACCAAAGACGTTGGGAGCATTTAAACCCTTGTGTTTTTTAATCTCGTTGATCTTAAAAATATTTATAAGAAGAGACGTTTCAAAAAGTTTCTCTAAGCTGGAATGAAAGTTTAAAAGTTGAAAAAGTGTATGGGAGGTTGAGATGTGTGTCTGTCATGTTGGAGCTTCTGACTCCTTTTTTGTCACTTAATCCCACTCACCTTATTTCCTTGGTCTTTTGGAGGTGTGAGAGAGTTGTCATAAGATATTCTCATCTATATTATTATACAGAACCAGACGAGCTTCCAAACTTGTGGAGACAGTCCTTAATGGCTTGGAGGCAACTAATTGCTTTCCTATTCCTTGGGAATTAGCTGGAGACGAGCTTGACTGACAACCACAAATTACCTCCAAAGACATCCACAAATCATTTTAATCATCTTTAGAAAAAACAAAACGATTTTTAAGACTCTCGGTATTCAAGACTTTGCGATGCACAATTTTCAAATTCTGAACTCTAGCTTTGGGGAGATTTTGAAATTATTTTAGGCCGTTTCAAATTCAGCATTAAACGTTTCCCATTTCAAAATCCACCCAAAATTGTCTCAGAGTTGGGTGAGCAAAGGGTCATCAGAAATGACATTATGAAACGGGATCTGAGCGATCTTGACCTTTGACTCGTTGCACCTTTTCAAGTTAGGAATTTGAGATTGCAACAAGTTTCCAAGTCTAAAAAGGTCAACTTGAATGGGAATTATGTGTCGATCAAGATGAAGGCTCTGGATTTCATTCTGCAGTTATTAGCTATGAAATCTTATTCATTCAAAAGGGTTTAAAATGGTATGTCTATTACAATTATCTTTATAATTTCACGGTTGAGTTAAACATTGAAGTCTTGATGCGTAAAATGTGTTAATTGTATTGAAATGATCTCCATGGCTTGAATGTTGTACTGATAATTAATGGGCTCAATCAGCCTTGCTTTGTATTCCAATAATAATTTAGTTGTCCGTGTAGAGAAGGCCGGCGTTAAAATCATCTCACTCTTGTGAAACACAATCGGAGTGTGATTGTTATGCAACAATGCCAAGGGAGATTTGTTGTAGGGCTTAAAGGCTGTCATTTATGATTTACTACAATCCGTCCCGCTCCAAATGACAACTTCCATTGTTATCCAAAACCTAATTAACATTTCAAGGTATTCTCAAAAAGTTCAGAACATTACAAAAAACACCTCACGCTTCACTACAATCCAATATCAGCTTGAAACCTTAAAACAAAACTCTAATCCCATATTTCTATACGTTACAAATTATTCTAATTTCAATTCATTTCACTTTCAATACTCAGATTTTGAATCTAAAGGTGTAATAGAGAGTTTAAGCTGGAGCAGAAAGTAATTCAAATCCAATGACGTAATAGAGAGTTTAAGCTGGAGCAGAAAGTAATTCAAATCCAATGACGTAATAGAGAGTTTTAGCTGGAGCAGAAAGTAATTCAAATCCAATGGCGTAATAGAGAGTTTAAGCTGGAGCAGAAAGTAATTCGAATCCAA
>JAQFYM010001146.1:0-38879 GCA_034694785.1 Agrenia bidenticulata | reverse complement strand
GGAGAAAATTTCCCAAACCATAACAACGATATTTTTTTTAGGGGACCAAAATCTCCCTTGCCACTCCAAAGGGTTAAGGGCTTTGTTTACAATTGATCTTGATGTCTGGAATTCGTTAATTGAATGAAATGCCCTGTAGGGGCTGAGATACTTTTAATTGGTACGCCAATTCAATTCAGCTTATAAATACTAAGCTACGTTTGACCTCTTTTCCATAAAATATTACTTAGAAATTACAAGTTTGAGCTACAGAATTTTGCACCCATCTATGCCCGTTTAATTTTCTTTATTTTTAATTGTGTCAATTCCCTAATGTTTTAATTCCAGAAAACAGTACAGTATAATTTCAAAAGTTTCAAATTTCAGAAGTTTCAAGCCCTTAGCTTTTCTATTATTACCGATTTTTCATCTTCCAGGTTAAGACGTGACCTTTGAAATTAACCTTTCTGGTTAAGATTATAAGGAATTATTAATTCCAGGGGCGATAACCATACCATACCCCATCCTAAAGGATTACTTAATGTTAAAAATTGCATTATAGAAATTATGATTAATGTCTACCTCCACATTATCATGATGCAAATGAATAATCCCTTCAGTTCCTAGCTGAACTAACTGACTCAATGCACTAGAATACTAATCCATAGCAATACTAAAAGAGATCATTATCATTAGCATTCCAAGTGCATTAACAGAGTGTTCTGTGAAATTAGACGATAGGAAACTAGGCAGCTTTTATCTGGGCTTTTGAACCTTAGCAAGTGTGCAACAGTGGCTCGTTTATTACCCTCGGCCAAGCTGGCTCCCAATTTGATAGTGCAGTAACAGTCGGCCACTAATCTTCAAGTCTAGTAGCCGAATCGGCCTAAGCCCATGAAACTGCACATTGTCCTGATTGTCCTATTCTCGGGAGAAATTTAATGCAGTAATCTCAAATCCAATCGGGAATAAAGAAGCCAAGTCATGTACTAGTGTCCATTAAAGAACTCGCGAACTTTACGCGAACACCGAATGTACATTAGTATATCATATGGCCATGAACATGTTGAGTCGTTGATTGTGTAGGTTGAGGCTACACTGAAGTTACCAATAGAGAGGAGAGCTCCTGACTGGTTCATTAAGGACAAAAAACCAACCTGACTCTGTCCAACAACAAACTAAACCATCACACCAGATTAAAGCTCTCTCTCTCTCTATCTCTCTCCATTGAGCTCCGGTTGGAGCTGTCATGATGTGGATTCGAAATCCTCATCTAAATTCGCTTATCATTTTCAAAAGCCTTACTCAAATCGAAAACTAAATCTCCTGGGACCTTGGGTTTTTCCATTCACAAGCCAAATGCGAATCCATTTCGATAAACTCACATATATATCCTTCTGCCTTCTGAGTATCTTGGCCAAATTTCCAATCATCCTCCATTCAGTAAAAAAAAAAATATATACAATATATATAATGCCTATGATTGCAGGGATCTTGTCTTTATTTAGGACAATTCTAGAGCTTTTCGTCCTAAAGTTATGCTTTCCCCTTTGCAAGAGATAGAATTTTACACTCAGGCATCCTTTCTCAGAACATGAGATAAGGAAAGGAACAATATTATACAATTTCCACATAAACTTTTCAAAGAAGACTAATTTTGTATTCACTTAATCTCATGTATAATCAGGATCACTAATTACGAATTTGCATACCCTTGGAAAAATCGTAAAAATAAAGTTTCCCGAAACTAGAAAGTAATGCACAAAAACTGAGTTCATGTCATCGTAGTCTATGAAGGCTTAAGAGGAAATGAAGAAAAGCTGTAGGGTTCTAAAAACCATTACTAAAATATGATCCGAATGAACCATAGTCTACTTCCTAAGACTTGTTGTTATCATTTGTCCCATTTTCTTCTAGAAATCTTTACAAGACCTTGGAGATAGCTAAGCCAAGACAATCCCTGGAGCTATGGAGAGTTGAATTTGTAAAACAAGTGTTCACCGTACAAGATAGCTGTAATCCATGGGAGAGAGATGAGATTTATGGAAAATAGGGATCGAGTTTATCCAAGGGAGTCAGTCCCCACGCTAGCCCTTTTAATTTTCATTATTTAAGCCCTACCAACAAACATCCTTTACTACATTTCATTCTCAATCCTTATAGGTTGGATCAGCTACATTTTCAGTCTGGCACAGTTATTTACTAGGTAGGGAGGTATTCGGGAATTTCTTATAAGTGGAAATAGCAGGGGATATTTTAAGCCCGTGAAGTTCGTGGTCACACCCGCTTCGGGATATCAAAGCCCTATTCATCCCTAAATGAGATTAAGCTCACTATAAAGGAATTCGCTTTATCCCCCGTGTCTCTTCTGTTCCGAGCGGATGGTGATTGGCTGTAATCAATTCATTAATTCCGGTTCGAGATTAAAGATTTCTCTAGAAAGAAAGGGGTGAGAGATACATGAAATTAGAAAGTTTGGTAGGGATACGCAAACTACGGGTAGGGATTTCAAAGTGGGGATGAACGTCCAGAGAGGAGAGGCTAAGAATACTGAATACTATATTTAGGTGGTGTTAGTCTGGGTTGGACGATTGAACTTGATTAGATTTTCAGATTTCTATGTTTAGACTCTTTAGTGCTTTCTGGTTAGGTAGCGAGCTTGTAATCCTTCAGAGTCATCACAGGTTCACAGCTACAGAGTTACAGTTCACACCAATTCTAGTGACTAATTAGTCACATTGTCACTACCAGACACCAACTGTCGTTTGTAATTAAACCCATCCGTCTATGTCGTTCTGTATTTTGGTTCTCTGGTGACTTATCTGCTGAGCGTGGATCCACAATATCGCCCTGGCCAAGCAGTGGATGGATCTTTGTTCTGAACTCTACTATTTTTGATATGGCATGTCACATGTGGGGGAAATGGTTATTTGCGTACGTGTATTTTTATCAGGGCTTTAGTTTCCACACTCATTTATAAAATAGGTTAAAATCGTGTGCAGAATATTGACTGTTAATTTTTGGAATGAGATAGTTGATGTTGTAATGATAAAAACAATTGAGAAGTTTTGAAGTAATCTTTTGTGGGTAAATCGTCTCAAACGAGTAACATTAATGGTTATTTTTAGCCACTGTAAAACACTTCAAGATTGGCCCAATAGTGTTTTTGTGTTTGTATTAGAAAAGTACTCCTTTTACAAAGATGTATTTTCTCCCGTGTGAGCTGGCTTTACAAAATATGATTATCATTTTCATAGTTCCAATTGTTTTCTTATTTTTTTATAAGCGTTATTTTTTTTAGACTTAGTAATTAACATGACCTTTTCTACACCTTTAAAACACATACTCTGCCCGAGAAATAAAACTTCCATTGTTTTTTTTACATCGATTGAAAAATCCAGTACCGAGGTATGCTTTTTAGGGGTTGCTCTGATCAGAGAAGAAATGCGTAGTAGCAAAGGGGAATCGAGTATCTGAAATCCACAAGGTCTTGGAATGCCAATTTTTGACTACCCTCAAATAATAACCTTTCTACGACCCTAATAATATTCTCACACAACACTATACACCACTATTCGATATTCTCACACAACACTATACACCACTATTCGATAGTTACTGAGAGGACCAGCATCATAATTTTCCTACAGCTTTCTCCTCATGTTAATCAAGTTGCAGCTGGAGTCTTCGAGTTGCAGCCATTATCATGCAGTGATGTACATATTTTAAAGGCTCCATTACAATTATGGATTTCATATCTCCCCGTTCTCCCATTCACCCTTTACGTGGACATGTTTTCTCGTCAACTCCGAATACCGGTTTTAATCTATGAATCCAGTACTAACATACAATATTATAACTTATAAAGGCACTAGGAAAGCCTACTCTAATAGGAGAACAGTAATGTGTAATTAACATCAGAGAACAGAGAGTATCATCCGCTCCATTGTATTCCACTATCTCACTATTAAAACAAAGCAACTCAACTTATAATATTAGTAGATAATGAGCTACACATCTTTTCAGTCCACTTTGGATTACTTCGGATTTAGATTTAGGACTTCCATTCTAATTACCATTGTTCCACAGTCCATTCTACATATTATTGCTTCAAAGACGAAAGAGCTCCCAGTTTTGAATCCACCTCAAACCTTTACATTCTATAGTGCAAAGTCTATCATCCCCTAAAGTGGTATTTGTACTTGACAGGAGTCTATCCTGTGCACCTGCCTAGCATAGGCTACCAATAATACCATACGTGCTTTTACAACCTCTCCCAGAGGAAAGTACCATCGGAACGAGCTGGATTTCAATTTTTGATAGTGTTCATACTGATGATCCATACGACGGAGGGATGGAATGATGTCTCTAGCATGTGCCAGACTGTAATAAAACAGCAGTGCCGGCATATAGTAGCTGTACGTGGGCACTTAACGAAGAGAAATGTATTCGAAATCCAAATAAGCAAAATACATATTTACATTGACACTCTGGATCTGTCTCTCTTTAGATTGTAGATTCCAGTGGGGGATCTCTAGATTTCCAAGCTCTCTCTCTCGCTCTTGTTGAATTCACCACGATCCACACGTACCATGAAGTTTGAGTGGTTCAAATGGTGAAACATTAAAGGGAAGCCTATGTACAGATAGCTTGACGTAAAAGGCACAAGAGATCCATTTCAAAATATTGACAAGTTTTCTCATTCAAGTCCCATCAGCTCATCACCACCGTGAGGATCTGGAAATGCAGTGTCACCACGAATCTCCAACATCAGTCAATATCCTCAGCATCAGATTCTCAGACATGAAATCATGAAAGCCAGTGCAGAGTTCGGTAGTCAAAATAATATAATTTTATAAGCTTTTCTTTATCTCCTCTCTCAGGGTTTTTGATTCTTGATATGGGATCCGTCTCAGTCTCTGAGAAATGGCTGAAATAGAGGATTTCCTTCCACATGGGCAGCCTGCCTCATAATAGGAATGTGACTGGGTTCAGTTATTTGTATTTGCTTTTATTTTCTCCCTTCCATATATGATAATGCCACCCGAGATGGGAATCTACAGCTGGTGGCACTTGAACAGCTAGGACAAGCTGGGGAGACCCAAGCCGAAGTTTAGAAGACCGTTTATACACAGCAGCTCTAGCTTTTGCGACATAGCCACATAACAGACATTGACTGAAGACTCAAGGAAGACTGCAGAAGGCACCACATGCAAAAGTCAATCTCTTTCACTTTGAGTTGGCCTGAAACGAATGACTCCTGAGACTCTGATTTCATCGGTACAAATAGGATGAATCAAGTTCCTTGATTTTGTTATTAACCATGTCTTAGCAGAGTTATGATAATATTTAAAGAAACAGGATTATAAGCTAAATAAGGGGTCCAGTTCTTTCCCTGGATGAAGTAGAAGGTCAAAGTAATATTCGAGACGCTTTACAAGAATAGAATTTAAGATATCTGTTCAAAAAAATTAGTCCAATACAAAAATAATAAGAATCATGCCAAATTCCGATAAATCCTTTCTGGTTCAGATGGGGCCCTGACCTGATATGATATTCATGTTGATACAAAACTGAGAAGAGAGGATTGAGAGTAATATTTTACGTGAAAATTGAGTCCAGATTATAAACCAAATGGTTTCACCAAGTCTGTACATTCCCAAACTACTCCTACTCCTGGGTGTTGGATAAATCAAAAGATGAGTCCACAGACCTTGTAGGAGATACCTCTGAGTTTATTTTATAGTCGAAGATCTATAAAATACCTAAGCTTAGTAAAGTCCTTACAACCGTAGCTCTAGAGCGGAGCTGATCGAGAGAAAACCACTACTAAAATAGCCTTACATTGGGAATCTCGGAAACGATGTACGAGAGATAATAAAGCCCACCACCAACCACTACTGTACAACAACCTACTGTACCAGAAAGATATGACCATGGTCTTAGAAAGAATCTAAAATCCAAGGTTCGAGAAATCCAATGTTGAATGCAAAATACCCTACACCCTGTTCCCATGGTGGTAATTCCAACCGAGGTGTAATAAAGATAAGACAGGTAGACATATATTGAAATGTCGGTTGTGGTGGTGGTTCGTTTGCTTTATCCTAGCCTCGTTGTGTGAAACGTAATACACTACACGGATGTGGAGAAAGTAGAAGGAGGCTGATGCTGATACATAGAGCTGGTATCTTTTGTGTCATAAATATCATTTGAATAGCAAACTGCCTTCACCAGGTCTACGGTCTGTGGATATAGTAACAACTATAGGGCCCTACAGGATTTGATTTAGTCCAAGTCATAACGCATTTAAATGGAGAAAGTCAAGCCTCCCCGAAGTCCATCCAAAACAGATGAGCGTTGTTCCCATTTCGTTTTCTTCCTCAACATTCCTGGAGATTCTCAGACGTGAAATCCCTTTGCAAATGTTGAATTTGTGTACATACATAAAGTATCGATATGTATACGCACACATCCGATCCTCAGTCTGGTAAATTCAATTCTATATCTTTAGGTTGAGGGTGAAATGCAAAAAATCCTATCGAGTTTCCATTCAAGAAAACACATGTAGTTTATAGAATTATTGGACATGAGCAACTTTTATCCCAGTAGGGTGTACAGCCGGGGATCAAATGAGATATCAAAGACCTACACATTGTAGCCATCCCTCCTGTGCTTTATGATTTCGGAGGAACGTGTCACTACAATATTTCAAAGGTTGACTCCAGTAAAATACCACCAATGTTCGAGGACTTGGCGGATGAAGTAAATTATGAATGATCCATGGAATCCTTATACTAAAAGGTGTATTCATAGATCCATGGATAAATGTGATATGACGCGTGTCATGCTTTTAGAAGATTAGTCCAAATGTAAATTTCCTGGGTTATTTTTGCATGTGAGAGGAGCGGGTCACAATTTTGCATTTAATATTTAAACACAACAACCAACTACACAAGTGCTCCTGTCTCTCTCGGGTCGCGGGCCAATTTACAAGAGATTAATGCATCTGTAAACAATCTCGAGAAGATTTTTATTACATGAGCTACGCAAACCACCAAAAGTGTTTTGCCTCCGAGAGAAGGGCCAGGATGATGGAAGTAAGGGAATACAAATGACAGTATATAGTATTTAACTAAGTAAATATGCGTGTCCATGGACCAGAGCCAAGAAGCCAAATCATCTACGAGTCTAGCATTTATGTACTTAGTTTTTAGCTTCTGAGTGACACGTGACGCATTGCATGTCCCATGTTTTTCCAATTACTGTGCAAATTCTAGATTATAAATTTCAAATGCCTCTTCTACTTCCGACTAAGTCGATGCAAAAAATGTTGGAGAAGGGGTGACAGGAGATGAAATAGAAATGTAGCTATTAATGAGACTGACAGGATTTTATGCATCTGAACTTACTCGTACAATTATAATGTAGTCATTCACATTCTCTCGTCTTTATTGCCAGTGAGACTAGGGAGACACAGTTGTCGGGAAGTTGCACTGAAGACGGATCCATTTTTTTGAGATCACAATTCCAATATATATGGCTTCCGAACATAAATATGCTACTTACTATCTCTTTCAGCCTTTCTATAAAATTGCTTAAATCCTAATGTCTAATAGTAATGGAGAGTGTTATACTAAAGCAAGTCTAAGATTTCTCTAAATAGCCCACTTTCTATAGAGGGATCCTTTTTATTCCGTTCATTGAGCTGATGGACTGATAATAGTAGATTTTAGTTATTCTCCCATCCTTCCCAATCCCAACATAGTAGAGACAGTTGCTAGTTTGGATCGGTGGGAGTTTACGAGAGGAGAAAGTGGTGATTTGCTTTCACTTTATTTTTGAGCAGCTAATTTACTTGTGTTTTATTGACAGGATAAATCCACTTCATCTGTGCTAGTCTTGAAATTGGCAATTATCCCCAATCGATTCAGACGGGTGGAGGAAGCCCTTAAGTCTCGAGTCTCAGCTCAAGTCTCAATTATCTGTTGAGGCAGGTTGGTCTTTCATTAGCGTGTGATCCGTCAAGGCAAAGCCGTCTGTGAGTTACAGTTCACAGTTACAACTTCAAATAAACTAAACCTGCCAAGTCATGTTGAGAGTTTCAAGTTCTCAAGAAGACTTACTAAGGCAACCTCACTCCGGCTCCGACTGAAGGGTTCAGTTCAGTATTGAAGCTAAAAGATCCTAACGATTATTTAACTCTTAAAGTGTCCCCGACAGTAAAGCCTAAATGAAATTGAAGGATCGATGAGGGCCGTGGAATGGACTATTAGGACGTCTGAGTCTCCCCTGGAGGCTCAATACACCTTGTAAAAACATCCATACTGTGAGATTCAGGCTGAGGGCAGAAGATGATATCAGCATAAGAAAGGGATTTTTTTTAGATTTATGTATGAGGGAAGAGTAGGTAGATTAAAAGAATGACTATTACCCTATAGCATTCTAGAGTTTGGAATCGTAGTTGTTATGACCTTAATAGAGGCTATATGAGGGTGGAATTGCAGGAGAAAGCATCAGTAGCCAATGGCCATTGGCCATTTACACTTTAAGCAATGAAGAAGTCTCACATTTTTTAGAGTGAAATCAATTTAAACTAGACGCAGTAAGGTTTGATGTTAAATCGTTGGGACTGTTCGATAGAGCTAGATCATGTCTATTAAAGGAAGGAATTTTATGTACTTTTCACCTAATGTGATTGCATTTATTGGAAGGTTTGTGGAAATAAAGGCCAAGTTATGGTAACATTGGATAGTTTCAAATTTTGAGATAAATGAAAGGATTTTTTTTTGGATTTTAATAAATAATTGCCCGAAAATGCGCCCTTGCATTTGCTAAATGTGGAAGTCATATGTATGTCCTTTGTCTATGTTCTCTTGAAACTTTCAACTAGGAGGAAATGCTCAATTTTAATTCTAAATCTAAAAAAATGCAGATGAAAAACACAATATTCAAAATTACCTTTTGGCCATTCGAGCTTTTTGCCTAGCTCTGGCAGCTCGCTTCCGGAGACAACAGATTATTAGAAAGGCCACGATGGGAAAGACGAAGATGCTCGAAACGATGGGTATGATAACCACCTCCGGAGTCACTGCAATTTAATTAAAAGTCAATTAGATCTTGAAACAAAGATTAACATGTTCTAAAGCATCTCTCTTCCAATTTATATTATATTTTTCATCACCATAATACACACTCCTATATTCTATATAATATATATGCAGAAAAACTTGATGCTTTGTACCACTTAACTGTTCAACGCAAAATCTATAAACTCTATTATCTTCGAGCTGATGAACATTCAATAGTAAAAGTCCCCCAAGGTTTCTTTAGCCTTAATAGCAAAACGGTGAGTACAAATTGTCAATTGTGCCTCGTTCCGTTGAAGAAGGGCAGAAGATGTAATTATATATAATCATTTATATGTTGTTGGCCATAACCCCTTATAGGCCTTATATAAAAAAGGTTTGATTAAGACACGACAAAGAACCTCAAACACTAGATCGAAGCAATACACACAGTGTCTTGTAGAGTATTTCGTTTGTCTTTCGACTGCTATATTTTGTCCACGGCATTCAATATTAGTTTGCAATCTAGTCTCATAAGATCGTCGTAACTGGGTCCAGTTTCGTATTCTTGAACGGAGTTTGCTGGACTAGAAGTAGAAAATTATACCAATCTGTATTCTGGCAGTGTGTGTAAGTTTATTGAGTCTTTTGAGCTAGACTAAACGACCCAGGACTCGAGACTGAAGGAGTCTGAGATTATACTCGTGTACAATAAATAGGGAGACCATGGAGAGAATAAGATCCCAAGATCCAAAGCCTTTCTTTGGATTATAAAAGACGCTTGCGGGGGATCCTACCGGGTCATTCTGACTATTTTTAGCCACAAAAAGTGTGTTGCCCCATTTCATGACATTGTAAGAGAGGACAATGACAATATTTCAGGAAACGGGCAAGTGGTGGATTCAACAGCGATTCATCCGGCTAACCATAATAGTCTGGAGGAACATTAACTCTCCTATGAAGTTAAGGAATAGGATGGAGTGGACTCTATTGAATGCCAGAGGTCGGACTGTGTGTCACAATGGCTTCTATTAAAAATCTTTCTTGACAAACGAGGTTCGTACATTGTACTGCCAGTATTGTGGAAATTTTCTTAGGAAATCCGTACGGGGTCTGAAATTGGGATTTCATTGATTTCAGCATGGCCTAGAGGGTTTTTTGGAGATTGTAGAGGTAAGTCTACTATGCACAAAGAAGAGGATGCACCAAGTAGTAAAGAAAGCAAATAATTGAGGTTGATACTTCTTGGGGATACTCTGCACGGTCATAAAGTTACAAATTAACTCAATTAAGATCAAATGCACTTAAAAAGTCCCCTCTCTAACTTGTTTAAGGAAACTTTCATTTATTTCAGGGTTGAGCAAGTTAGAAATTTAATCAGTACTTTATGAGCAAACAGCAAAATACTGTCCCTAATTATTGTAAAACAAACATAATGCCTCAATTTCCAAAAAGTGAATCCATTTTTGCCGTACCAAGTCCACTTGTCGGTCTCAACTCCAAGCTAAATTCTGATTCCTCTGTAAGTAATGAAGTAATCTCATATAGAGGTTTTGAAGTAAACTTTTAGCCAAACTAAACTTACCTATCTTCATCTTTTGTGCCAATCTCATCTCCTTTGGTCGAAACCAAGACCAAGAATCTCATCCGTAGGTCGAACAAAGTTCAAGTCAAATCTCGGCTAGTAAGAACTTGGATATCCGATCCTCCCCCAGCAATATCAAATAGTAGTACGAACTACGAGGCCTTGGTTCACTTTACCCAATTCTAAGAACTAATTTCACCAAGAGAGTTTCCGCCTCCTCACAAAGGCTATTGAATTTATCAACGTGCTACTCCCACCGCCACTATCTCCTGCACTGAATCCCAAAATCATCCCATAAGATATCTTTAATGAATCCATAAGACAAATTTTTCCCTAAGGCCCTTGACTTCCACTACGTTAGCATTCCCTTGAAGAACCAAGAATCCCCTTGAAAGCCTCCAAGCCCGCATCTATAACTCTTTATCTACGAATGTACCACCAAGGAAATTTTAAAAAAAAACGTTCCACTGCCCTGCCTTAGTTCCATCTCAAGGACTCCTCCATGAATCCATAGATAAATAAATTGTTCATCAAGCTTATGCGTCAAAAGTCTTAGCAGCGTCTTCGCCGATTGATTACAAAGGTCTGTAGGGAGAGAAAGGATCGCGGATGAAATGTCTGCTATCATTGCCCAGCGATATCCTCACCCTCAGAACTAAGTACCCGGTTCATGTACAAAGAGACAAGGCCTCCTGTTCTATTCTCCAATCTACACCCGCTCGGCTGCCAGCCAATTTATCCTCGTTGCAACATCAAGCAAAGAGACACCCTTAAGTGTTTTCTTTCTCTTGAAAGAAAACTCATCACGTTCAGCCCAAAGCGTTTCAACTTTCAGTGTTTATCCTTCCTTTGCCATGTGATAGGGGGTGACGAAGAAACGTACAAACTAACAAGCCGTTTGGCCTTGCTTTTTCCCCACTTTTCCATTCTATTACATCCGTATTCTCTGACTAACGATGACGCGATGACTTTCTCCGGCAGTACGAATGATTAAAAACTTATCCGTCCGGCCTTTGGAGATTGGGGAAACAAATTGTCATACGTAGATCATTGGACCATTGCTGCAACCAAAGGCCAGTGGGTTGTAAGAGACCGGAAAAGACTTGTTTATAAACCCTAAAGAACAGAGGATTCATTCCCAAGTCAATTAAACGAAATTGAAAAATTTACCCTAGTCACCAGCTCCGAGGTGTTGTAGCTGTTTGCCCGTTTAAAAAGAGCTTCCTAAGGGATTTATATTTCATGCTTCTTCTGCCACGAACCTGTTTTCTTTATACATTGCAACAAATTCTAATGTAATGGTGTTTTGTGTAGGTGTATGTTTTCTTATGGCTCAGCAGTAGTTCGGTGGTGCTGAAAGCTTGAAAAGACTGTTAAATGAAGGCCTGACTATTACATTCAGAATTTAAATTAAATTCTACCCTTTCTATTATGAAAATGTGGGAGCTTTATATTTCTTGTAAGTCTCTTTGTTATCATTCCATCCCATCTCATTCTCCCTCATGGATCACACCAGTCACCAGTTGCGTCATTCTCTTGATTGCACAAGTAATCAGTTGTTTGGGGAATGGGTGGCTGAGTTGTAGCCTGTAAATTACTTCTGCAGCATCGCCCTTCCTCCTCTTCCGAAGATCGTGTCGGTGCTTTCAAATTAGATTTGGGCTTAATTGGCTAGTTTTTGGATCTTTTAATGAATCTGAAGAAGAATTATACCCACACCAAACCAGCCGACTCGATAGATAGCATAAGCTCGGAATTCTAAAAATCCAAACTGAAAATTTAATTTAGTGTCCGGAAACTTTTAAACAGTTGTTGGAGAAGGAGACTACAAAATTATAAATTAGTTTCTACACTTTGAGCAATTGAGATTCATAAATCAGTCTTCAATCCATAAAGACTATCTACTTGGAGCATGAATGCACCGTTGGGAACGGAGCTATTAAAAAGTAATCGGTTGGGTGTTGGCGTTGACTTTGGAGCTCAAACTTGTTTAAACTATCACTATATTAGGTAGAGTAGAAGGTATATAAATATAAGATCATGTTCAGTTCTTATACAGTTCTTATACACACATAGAGACTATTGTATACCAACTTGTGGCAATCAAATCCAAAAGTTTCAAAAACTCAATGCTCAATTGGAAGTTTGGCTTCTGCTTCCTCAATTTTTGGCCTTTTGGTAGCAGATTTGGGGAAAGTTTTAGCAACTTCTTAGCAGTTTAACAGAATGAAGGAGGAATAATAGCCTAGTTGGATGGAAAAGTTGGGTTGGCAAATGGGAACTCCACAGTTCCCATGAAAGCATTCCTAGAGCCCTTTATCCTATTATGTTCCTTATGTATATATTTTTATACGATTTTAGAAGGATTTTTCTCAACGGGAACGGACGCACAATGACGAGCCCAGTGGGGGAAAACGATTAACTTTATTGCGAACACTAACAGCCATAATTGACTGGACAAGTGTGTGAGAAGTTGAATGGGACAAAATATTAGAGTAAGTCTTCATTCTGCCTGGAGTTAATGGCCGATTTATAAGGGAATTTTATACATTGGACCAACGTGTCAGGCTTATAAATATACAGAAATAAAATGGGCCCTTCTTGTCCTAAACTTTCCGATCGGTCTGGAAAATTTATATCCTGTGTCAAGAGTCATAATAAAATACTAAACTTATTCCCAACGTCGTGCAAGTAGTATGTTTAACTTATTTAAGTAGTACGGATACTTTATGTCAAGCATATGGATTCAAATTTAGTATGGGCAATAAATTCTAATCCCCTCGTGTTTATAGATAAAATGCAGATATTCATAGATATTATTAGTTATGAGGCTATAGATATGTAAACGGAGAAATGTAGTACAAAAGTTGTAATGACATAAGTTTGACTCCAGTTGGCTCTGATTGGAAGTTGAATCAGAAGCCTTGGTGTAATTACTCTATTGACAATTTGAATAGGAGAAATCATCCATCAAGTTATCAAGGGCCAAAACTGTATCTGTGCCTTTTATACACGCTGTTTATTCTTAAGAAAATAAACAGAATGCCAATATACTCGTATCAGCTTGAATAGGTGAATCATCTGCACTGATGAGTTTCTGCTCAGTAATACAATTTCATTTGGAAAAATTCTAACTATGTCTTGCCTTTCAACTTTATTGCATTTGAGTATGAGAATGCAGTTTGGATCAAGAGCTTTTATTGATCCAAGACAAACAAGATCTGGAGTTCCAAATAAGAAAAATACACTTACCAGTAGGGTAGATGATGATAATCCTCGTTTTGTTAGGAATGAGGGCAGTGCCTTCTCGAACATCCGTCATCTCATTGTTTTGAAACCTTTTAAAATCTAAGGGTCTGGACCGTTGTACAAGTTTTTGATGTTTCAAATTGAATTAAGTATCCCCTCAAGAAATCGTATGCTATTTTGTGTAGGGGAAATCCCACAGACGATTAGACGACTGTGATACACTATACTCGTTTCAAGTATCTAAATTCTAATCTCTGTTAAGTTGACATTATTTTTTAAATTTAGAACCTTTTTTTAATCAAATGCTATCAATTTCCAGCTCTTGTTACCACATAAGGGACAACTTGACTGGAAACCGAAAGAGTTTCGAACTCACTTTGAAACCACATCCGGCTGAGAGAGAAAACATGTCTATTTGCCCCCGATCTCACTCACATTCGGATCCAAACTGGGACCTGGAAATGACTACGAAGGAGTTGTAAGTAACCAAGTCCTCAAGAGAACCGGTATGGCTTTCCCGAAATCCGTTCTCCAAATTACGTCAACTTCTTTTCTGCTCAAACTCACCGAATTGGTTGGGATGCTGGTTCTTGGTTCTCAGACTCGGCTAAGCATTTTATATCCACAAAAGCACTCCATTACTTCTCCACAGTTCGTTATATCATCTCCTATGTTGGTTAGGGAGATTAATGAAGTCGGCTTAATTCTTAATTCCTAGCTATTTACCATGCGGGTTTATTTGACGTTGCTCCTCTTTTATAAATATAATCAACCGTTGATTGTAGTTTTTTTGGAGTTTACTATGTGGTCATTCCTAATCTACTTTCCTTTCCCTTCCCCCACAACTTTCTCTCGCAATAACCATCACTACAAATACTACGATGGAGAGTTTGTAAATAACAAAATGCACTTCCAGCTCCAATTACATACGTCAATACAATGAAGCGTAGACGAATCCTAAAACTAAAAGCCCTGCTCAATATATTACATTTATTTGAGAGCAATGTATCTACTTTCAACTTTGAAAAACTGTGTATTCCGTCCCCGTTGCCTGTAATAAAATATACAGAAAAGATTCAATACTTAAGATTTAGTTTTCAATGTGACTAAGTCTTTCAGAGTGGGACTAGCGTTTTTTTAAAGTACCGTAGCTAACTCATCCCTATAGGGCTGAAACGTAGCAGGCCTTAAAAGCTCCTCTGATCCTCCTGAATAATAAAAGGGAAGACTAACTAAGTAGTCTAGATTTTTGTGTACAATTTATTCCTCAATTCACATTTACACTTGAGAAACCCCAGTCAGTTCACAGCTACATCCAAATACTAGACATGTCGAATTTTTTAAAGCTAAGCCCTTTAAAAAGTTTTGCCAAAAATGGAGGAAACTAAGCCTAGCTTTTTCCTCGCTATGGATTTAATCTGAGTAAATAATTCCAATCAAATGTCACTGCTAGTGTGTAACTGGCCTGGCCCCTGGGTCCTCATGGGAAAGGCGGGGGACACTAAAGAGACCGAAGGGTTTCATTCTTCATAAGATTTCTTTGAATGTGTCAATGCAATGTCAGAATGAATACTTGAGACCAACTTGAGTTGGACCATTGCGTCGTCACGTCTGATGTGTGCTTGAATTTTTAATGCCTTTTGCTAAAACATTATAACTCCTAATCATAAATCGTCTGACGTCTATGATATTTGTCAAGGAGAACATCAGCGATTGGGTCTCTAAATGAAAGGCTCGCCAGCTGCTAAAGAAGCTTATAATCTCTGAGTGGAGGAACAAAAGATTTTTACAAAAGTTTCGGGCTTCAGGAGACCGTAGAAAATCAGAGGGTAATGGGTTGAAGGAAAGGACCTCCTTAATTCTTCCAACTTGCAGATGCATTCAGTTTCATTGTGAATCTACAGGATTTGTAATACCACGCCAGTAGTCTTCCCAAATCCTTAGTAGCTCTTGAGTCTTTCGTAAAAAGTTCTCATGAATTTATAACACTGGCCCTGAGTCAGCTTGAGTAGATATAAATATTCAGTTGCTTAGTCGTCTTGTCTTCTTACGAACGCTCCACCACATCCAACATCCGGTTTCCTCCTCCAATAGTATTAGTATCCTCTTCATCATCAGACTCATGGAGGCAGACTGGGTAAGCTTCTGCGTAAATTAACCCTGTCTCCTAATCGTGCATAAATTAATTTATTTTCTTAAGAGAAAGGTGCATAATGAAGATGATGCTACAGATAGAATAAGCTTCAGACAGTTTCAGTTGAACAGTTCTCTTTATATATATCATCCCCATCTATTAACTTAAAAGACGAGAATGAGACACATCAGTAATGTACTAATATTCATCAACTATATTTTCTACTTTTAGCAACTCGATTTCCCATCTTACTGTAAGTACTTGTAGTATTTAGTATCACGGGTGGAGTTTACAATTCGATATATTTTTTCATGGAAGTTTGCAAGTTGATTGGAAGGGTGAAAGTTCACATTCTAAAGGAGAGAGAGACTTGTTTTTTTTCTGTATACAAATAGGTATTCAAAATACATGTCATGAGAGATTCGAGATTCATCAGCATGTCATGACCTTCCAAGTCTCCAAGTGTTTTAAGTGTGGACATTGGGACTTCATTAGGTTTCATTTCTCACTAATAAAGTTGTGGTTGGGACTCCTGCAAGATGCACTCTCCGTTACACGTTATCTCAGGAGTTCCTATGTCCATCACGGCTGGGGTTAGTTCTACGTCCTCTGTTCCAATCCGGGCTGCACACCCTAGAATTACACAATTGTGTTAATTTTGAGATTTTTTAAATTGGAAAACGGCTGCAAATTTTGTTCCCCGTGAATGTAAAAATAATTTTAATTGCCATTTCCAATGCTGACACTCAAAGGAGGACTTCGGTTTACAATTGACGCACAACTTCGCTCGTTCCAAGGATCTTCCCTGTAATTCCCGAATGTAAGTATTAAAATTCAATAGATTTACTTGTTTTATTTATTTATTTACTATCGGAATTATGTTTACGAATTACGTTGAAGCTTACGTTTGAAATAATCGAGCTCTTTGTCTTCTTTTTGCTGCCATCTTTCTTAGCCAGCAGATCATTAAGAGGACGAGAATAGGGAAGATGAAAATACTGCTAACAATAGGCACAATCACGACATGAGGGTCAACTGTAACAATTCGAAATCAGAGATTTAATTAGTTATTGAAGGCCAATGAGGAGAACACAATACTCAACGGTCAACAAAAGTAACACCCTTCTGTGTTCCCAGAATAGTTCAGGTAGTCTTTCACATTAATTCAAACAATTTCCTCCAATATGCAACTCAAGACAGTCCATAAAGCCTACAACTTTTACAATTATCTAACATTAACTTAATAGATTTAAAAAAAACTTTTTTTCAAACATCAGCCGCAAAAGAGAAAATTGACAATTCCAAAGTTTCACCGTTTAAATTCTCAGTACCTGACAAAAAGTGGAGTCATAATTATACCATCACCTAAATCAGCCTGTCATCACCGACATCACCGTCATTATGCAGTCTAGACTTGTCTGGAAATTCTGCCTCTGTGTAATACTCGGTAAAACTGGTCCTTGTCAGCTTTACGTCACAGAGATTTGAATTGGAATATTCGGATCGTAAACGTAAATAAGAAAAACTCGAGTAAGACTTCCCAAGCACGAAAGAAGGAGGAAGGAAGGAAGGCATCCTTCTTTCACATGGAAATAAGTTCATGTTCATTGTTTGGCATACCGGCAAAGTTTTTTTTAAACTGTTTTTCAACTCAAGTTTTTCACTTTTTTTTTCCTCCCTGCAATTTAGTCAATTGAATTTCTTCTCTAGGGATTCGAGTCGAGACTTGAGGGTCAAAGTGAATCTAAAGTGCCGATGTGTCCAAGCATGAAATGAGCTCCTAGGAGAGTGAGAAGTTATAAAAAAAATAGTTTCAACCTCTTACAAAAAAAGGCATCTCAAGGCAGTTTAAAGAACTTGAGAAATCTTTTGTATCAAAGAGTAAAAGGATGCAATAATTTTTTTCTCTCAAATATAAATGTTGAATTTAGGATTTAGGATTTACAAACAAGGCAATTCAGCCCCTCTCGTTGACTTATCTTTCGTGAAACAGAATGTTTTCCACTTTTTTGCATGAATAGAATGAAATTGACTTGACTTTAATAGAGTGTTTTTTTCAGCTCACAATGTGTAATGCGGAGTATATTCTAAGTGCTTTCTCCCCCAGTGGTTGACACTGCACTTCCTACAAGTAACAGTAGGAAAGTGTTAGTTTTTTTTAAAGATCATTTTAGATGTATAGGGAACCAATTCATCAAATAAAGCTTGGGCTTCGCGATCCAGAATATTAGACACTCAGCTTCCAAGTGTGAAAGCTTATTGTCGACCCTGGAGTTCTAGTGCATATGGCAGCGGGTAAGTTTGCAAATGGGACTATTTTACAACGGGCTGAAATCCAACTCTTTTTCGTTTATACTACCACTTTGTTTCAACCTCCCATACTAGAAAGGATCCATGCACTCTAGAGAGGGTTTCATTAAACTTTAATTGTCCGTATTAACTATGAGAACTACTTACTTAAAATATCTCATTAAACTCACTTTGTACAATTTTTTGAGAGGCTTGCTGTATCAAGAGAGTTTCTAACATTTAAATAAAATATTAAAATCTTTCACAGAATGTTACTAAATACCACAAATTACGGTCTCAATTTTCTGAATTACAGTTATGCTGATAAGAGGAGCTAATTAAGATCTGAATCCGTTTCGTACAGAATTTTACTTTGTTTAAGAATTAAGTATCCCCTCCCCACAAGATTCAATTAGAAACTAAATTAGTTTTTTTTACTCCCAAGATTTAAGAAGAGATAAGTAGATTAGCATAAAGAACCACTGTGAGGGATATGGTCAGCTCTGCAAAATGTCCTTCAAGACCATAAACCTAACCTAGGTCACAGAACTAATTTTTGATACTCAATCTTTTTTTCTATCTTGAATAATGATATAAAAAAAAGCAATACACGCACAGACAGACGCTTGTGAGTAAAAGCTTGTTCCAGGCATTCGCATTCCTTATGCACTCAATCTTCACAGTTAAGAATGCTCATAGTTAAGAGTTTGGAGAAGGGCCAAGCAATTTGTGTTAAGTAAATGGACTGAGGGCTCTCATGAAATATTTTTGGCACCACTGTCCCCTGATCCCCGTTCGCCTTGTGCTTTCCCCATAGTTTCCTTCATCTCAAAGCACTAGAGAGACTATCTACAACTTTGGCTGGAAATCAGGGTCGAGTTCAGCAATCCATTGAATTCATTCAGTCCTCTCCAAGGACTAGTCTCAATTCTCATTCAAGTGAATGAAGATTATATTATAATTTATAAGATATGTTTACAACACCGACCACATCTCTATAGTGTACGACATACATCTTACTGCGTATGTGTGTACCCCGCAGGGAAAAAAAGTACCAAATTGCTAAGTTATCCCGTCATTGTGGCTAAACTCAGATAGTCGGATGGTCGGAAAGTGTAAGTAAATTCATGAAACTTCCGGACATCTCGTAAATCGGCAAAAGTGCTCATCTCTCATAAGGGAAAAAGTTACCTTTCTCGTGGTCTTCCTTCCCAGTTCTAAAAATACTTTGTACCACCGGGACCTCAGACATCCCGATGGTCATACCATAAAGGACTTGTTACAAACTGCTCAAATGTTTCTGCCTCCCTGGCATGAGATGTGAGCTCCTACGGTCTACCCTCTTAACCTTCATATTCAGTAGTCACAAGTAATAAAACTATGGATGAACCATAATACTTGTCCAACCTCCAACTCCACAAGAAGAACGAAGATTGTAACTTTCTCTCCGTGGAGAAATTGGGAAACCGTGCCAAAACAAGGGCCAAAAAATAGCTGAAATTTTTATTCTAGAACAAGAATGTGGCCAATATTGCTGAACAATGGACGAGATTACACGTAGTAAACGGGAGACGGGGGAAATTGAGCAAAATTTCGATACAAACTCCATACACAATAAAATTCATCGTGAACTTTCTCTCATTTCATATCACTCTCTCATCCATACTTGTCTCCCATCTTATCAATCAAACCTCACACCACCGCCGACACATTTATATTGAACCATCCTATGAGTTAACTATTATTTCCGCCAGCAAGGCATCCATCAGCTAAACCTGCTTGTGCTACAACTTGTACTACAAGCTAAATCTAACTTGATAATGATGAGAATCTCTATAATAGCTTAGAGAGAGAGAGAGTGTGGGGCTATTTTTCTGGATTTACGAGCACCCGAAAAAAAATATTATTGCACTTTTTTTCATAACTGCATCAAATTTCCACTGGGCCATAGGGCTGGAATATTTTTTTTGTCTTCTTGCTGACACGGATGGTTGAAAGTTACAAGTAGGAAAGTGTATGATATAATAGATATTGCTGGTGATCCTATACTGATGTGATGATAGGATGAGCAAGAGAAGTAAGATCATCCTTCATCAATTTGTAATCATTCCAACTCGAAAACTTTCACCACTCCCAGAGATACATGGGGAAGATGTGTAAATGGAGCTGGAGAAGTGCAGAGACAAGTGCAGAGATCATGAATCTAGAAAATAAGTTTCCAGCTTTTATACCCAAACGGAGGTTGCTGGTTGGACGGGTGGATCATCATGCCATGTTGCGTTACATTACCCACTCTTGTAAAAATAGAAAGGGAATAATTGTTTTCAGCTATGAAGGATTAATGAATGATCACACTATTTACACTGCTCTTGTTCATGTCCCTTTGCATGGGTTGGAAATATAATATGTGGAAGGAAATAAAAGTAAAACAAGTCTTGAGTAACATGACAAAACTCTAGAGTTGAAGACCTTGGCAGAAATAGGAAACTACAAATCTTCGTGTCAAGGTTCAAGCGTGGTTATTATCTCTTTGCTTTTCGAACAGAACGTTTTTTTCATCCTTTCGTGTGTAAGGAACTGCTACTGTTGCATAATTTATTAAATTACATATCTACAGCAAACTAGCTGTGTTGGTTATCTATTATTCCGAGCAGTATGGCAAGGTCGGAGTTGTTGGCACAAAAGGTTAAGGATACGATCTGATTCGAATGAATGGGGCCAAAAGATACTGTTTTTTTTCAATCTTGGACTCATAACAACAATTTGAGTTGTGTGTAGTTGTAATTTTACCAAATTGCATCCGGCTAGATACTGCTATTCGATTCATTTCATGAATAAATTAGTATGTTCAGAAACAGTTGAGTTCCTCTAGCTTTTTCATCTTTTTGAGGATATAAAATGATTTTGTAAATGTGATAAATCGTTGAAGGGTCAATCCCAAGCTTTACAGAGAGCAGAGACACAGGGGAAATGGAGAAAGGTTATATTTTAATATTATTTACAAATGTGACGTAGATGGAGAATGTAACCGTATCTATAAATAATCGTGGTGACAGGGATCGTCAGAATTATAACATAAAATACTCTTGTGACCAGAGGAGGATGCAATTTTTATTTTTAATGGCAAACCTAGTAACTTGAGACTGCTGCTGGATTCTATAATCTAATCTTGCTATGAATAAAACAACAACTAACGTATCCCAACTTCCAACTAAGCTATCTTTCAACCGAACTGAAGCAGACAGTATGAAATAAATTTTAAACGAATGTGTAACTCTTACTATTTCAAGATTTTATTAACAGGATCGTAGACACATATCTCATTATTTATAATTCAGCCCAATATTCCCAAAACTAGCTCCGCTTGTAAAAAATACATTCATAAATTTGGATTTTTTTTAAATTCCAAAACTCAAAAATGACACTAATTGCCACAAAAGATTGATTAATCTCATTTCCCTAGATCCTCCATGTATAAAACTAATTACTCTTCCAGAATTTCAAAGACAGTCTCTCCTCTGTCACCCCCACCAGTCTCTCTTATTACCCTATGAAGTGTCTATATGGTTCCTGCTATTTCGTTGGAAATAAATCTACCGAGACACCCAAATCGAACCTATCATGACCCTAACTTCCTAAAATTCCCAGATACTTTTTTCTAATGAATAAAATGACATCCATTTCTCTTCCTTGGCGAATCCCATTGTTCTGACATGAGTGACACTTCTCCGGATTATATGGAAACGGTTCTAAATCTTTCTTCGACACACACGGACAATCCGACACCCAAACTTTGTCATCCCAAGCCTCGTCCTAGCCTTTTTCTCCTACCGTTTTCACTTTTAGCTTAAGTTTATACATTATCCTCATATATACCTCATTCCTACTATTACACCGAATCCTGCAGTTAGGCCCGGATGAATGAACTGGGATCCTGGGATCCCTCTATAGTTCCACCTGCCCGTGGAGACCCAGTGTAGAGGAGTTTCTCTCATGAGAAGGAAAGTCAGATGGTTACATATTTTAGTGGAGAAAGCTTGAATAACTTTCATAGATTTAGTTTTAGATGACTTCAACTAGAAGTCCCATAAATCAACACCGCCTTCGTCACACCAGTCGGTATGTACCACCTACAGCACTCCCTCCATGCTGAAGGACCAGAGGGAGACTACCGGAGGTCACACATGTGCGTGTTGTAACTTTCTCACAAGGCAAACCAGCAGTTGGCCAATTTATGACCAGCAGTAAGCAAACATATCAAAAAGAGAAGGAAAACGTATATGGGAATGAGGTGATTTTTTAAATATATAAGTCAAAGCCATCCCAATCCCCATTGGTGATTTATTGATAATCTAGAGGTATGAATAGAGAGCATTCATACTGAATAAAAAACATATCACCATTTCATCATGATACCACCGGAGATGTAGCCAAAAACGGAAATAAAATATGGACTCGATGCAAGAGATTTTGATTCTGAGAGTCACTTACCGGTAGGGTAAATTATTATAACCCTCGTCCGATTCGGAATAAGGCCAATCCCTTGGGGCCAACTATTCATCTCAGGACTGGGGAAAGGGGAAAATTCCTTGGTGGTAGAGGTCAAATGGTATCTGGAGAAATGTATGTTGCATTGTGAACCAAAAAGTAATCTGACCGGAGGCGGGCTGAGATTTGCACGAAGACTACAAATTAGAAATGGTATGATAATAATACACCGGGGCTTCTGGAGATCTTTGAGAAGTTCACTGACTAATTCCACTACAACTTGACTCTACTGTATATCTTGTTGGCTTATAGTAGATTAGACTTGTCAGCCACCTCACAATCAGTCCGGGTTCTCTCTTCTTGTTTGAGAGTTTCTTATCAAAATTTATCTTTCAATTTCTTGAGCAGCCTTTCAAGCGGGTTGCACAAGATCACTATGAAGAATGAACAATCATCATCAAGAGCAGACCGTAGATAAAAGAGTCAATAATCCAGCTGGGCTTTTCCTCTAGAACTACTGTTTCTGACGTGAGACTCCGGAGCTCATGTCAGAGGGACGGGGTTAGAGGTAGTTTGTATCGTGCTAATTTTTTCCAATTGCAAGCGAATGTTTTTCTCGACTAGCTTGTGCCATAAATGCTGACGAGGTAGTAGCTAAATACAACCGTGCTTAATGTGTTCTCAAGAGTTGAGAAAAGCTTGAGTTGGTCTTGGGGATAGAGGAATGTTGAATGTCTTTATGTATCAATTACTCCAGTTCTGTAAAGAAGACAGACTTTGATCATTAATCCAATTAGAGGCGATGAAATTTCATGGCTCTTGACGTCAATTTCAATTCTTCCTTTCCGCTCCTGCTCAACCAAACTTCATCTTCCATAAACTTTAATAAAACTTATACAGGAGAGGGGGATTATGTTCTTGTTACAAACAGTAAGATAAGACCCCGGCTCTCACTATTGATACTCTTCGAAGCAGTTGATAAATTACAAGACTCCTGGCAGCAAGAGGAGTAGACAGGAACGAATGTGAAGCTGAAAGAACATTTCCCAGAGGGGAGATCGGGTTAATGCTTTTCCCAGCAATGTCACAAATTGTAATGAGGATTGTCGAGAAGGTGAAATTCGTATGACATTGACACTTTAGCCTCCAAGGAGGAAAGTATAGGAGATGACAGGAGGGCTTGTGCTGTTGTAAATTCTAATACACTCGGGCATCCTTTTCGTTTGAGGTTGGACAAATTCCTCAGTGTGGGTAATACTATTACATATTCTTATCGGGTGCTCGTCGCAATAATAATAAAAAGAACAAGATCTTTCCCTTGTTTTTTATGCACGAGTGAGCCTAGGATTGGCTCAAATGACACGGGGTAAAACACACACACTCACAAAGAAAGTCCACCGGGTTACTTTCTCCCACAAAGACCGATTGTGCAAAGATCTTCTCTACTCTGTTATTCAGAAACAGGGGAAAGGAGAAGGTAACAGTAACAAGAGCACACAGTCGTCAAGCCACTAAACCAACTTTGAGACATGACATCCGGCCTTTATCTGATAAGAGTTGGAGTGTGGGACTGATGGTATTAACTCTATTCTATCCAGAATTGACACAATTGGACCCGAGGGTGTTTTGTCGCTAGGAACAACTCTTGAGGATTGTGAGAAGAGATTTGCCCATTTGAATCATCTCAGGGGGCTTGGAATATTGTATCTCGATCTGTCAATCTGTGCTCACTCGTGTAGACGAGTCACGCGTCTGAACGCAGCTCTATTCAGCTACCCGCTTTTATATTCATTCCTCAGCTTTCTCCGTCCAGGTTCCTCTACTTTTGTTCAATGTGCTCTCCGGGATGAGCTAGAGTTGCTGGTGGTGGGTCGGTTGAGGTTGGCAAGGGTAGTGGTAGAGATGTGGTGGTGAAAGTATTTGGAATCTTAAGGCTCCCATCCGAAATTTGGAGGGGGGAAAGTTGTGTAGGATGATGGGAGCTCTTGAGGTTTGAATAGTTTGAAGCTTTGTCAACATCTTATCTCACATCTTTTATTCGGCAGAGTCTAGTTTTGCGTGCTCATTTATAACAAAGTTTGGCTGGATGAATGAATCTCTTCTATGAGTTTTGCAATAAGTATTGCTAAACGAGGGAATAAGTAATGCTCCCTCTATTCCCTGTATATTTATTTATGGTGGATGTCAGTGAGAGAATGTACAAGTTTCTGCTCAGTGTTGTGGATCCCGTACCTCTGTGTACTTTCATAAAAGTTTTTCGCTGGCTGAGTTGACTTAAGGCTGGGGAAAAATATCGTCATCTCGTGATGAAAGCAATAGTAATGGATGTTAGGGGGGTTTTTCTATCGTTATTTATGCTACGCTAGCACTTGTTATTCATAGTGTATACTTTTTTTTACTTGAGAAGATTATGCAATTTTATTTATTTAGGCTGATTCCCTCATTTCGTATTTTGATAACTTAACTCAGCTCAGGCAGTTAGAATTGCTGAACGATGAGTCAAAGATAAACAAACTTTCGGAAATCCTCCCAGTTGATATTTAAGGTAAATGTCCGACTGGTGAATGGGAGAAGTATTATCTGAAATTCAATGTTAAGATATTGTCAATTCTTCGGATCATCATTCAGATTTTAGCAAGTGTTGTCTGCTCTCAATGTTTCACCAAAAATGTCCAGAGAACCAGACCAATCGTTACCAATCGATGTCAATGAATTTTCTAACTATGAATATTAGATCGCGTTTGCGTTTGAACATAATACGATGCGATGGACAATGTTTGACAAGTTCAAAGATTTGTGGTTGGATCGGCTTGTTCTAAAATATTCCCCTGAGCCCAATAAGCTGAAAATATAGCGTCAATTGCTGTAGAACTGTAGAAGTTGACTATTCCACAATGTTGTCGGGCACAGAAGATTCAATTTAGTATTTTCAACTATTAACTCTAACAGTTTCATACTTGACACAAAATGGTATTGATAAAGGACATAAATGCAAATAAAACTGTTGAGGGTTGTATAAGGAGTTGGCCCAACTCTATACTAATCAATGCAGAGTTTTACGCTGATTATAAACACGTACATTTTTTTACATGATAAATTTTTTAAATCATGAAATGCTACATGCTAATCGAACGCGAATTTAATGGTGATTGCAAAAATACATTTTTTAAACATAACTTTAGGCTGTCTTCAACTTTGAGTGGAGTGACTTAGGATCGAGAGCTTCATTTTAAGGCTGCTTTTTAGACTGGAGTGGGAGGGAGGGGTGAGTTAAATCTTGAAATATGATAAGCTAAGCTGAATTTTATACCAATGATTACAGCCTTGAATAAAATTTTCTACCCACGAACATTTGGCAGGAATTGGGGAGAAAGTTGCCTTTGATTCAGATTACAATCTTCCTTCACAGTATTGAAACAACGAGCCAGAAAACTCGGACTTGAGTTTTCTTTCCAGCTTCTGCAAGTTGTAGGCATGACAAGATTCTTGCACTTGAAAACCTACACCTCAATTCTCTGAGGAAAGTTAAGGATACATTTCCAAATTCCAGAAGGACACTCACAGACTTATTTGTAAATAGGGTAGTGGGAAATATGCAAATTAACCAGCCTCGATGTACAATAAATACCAACGACCCTCTCAAACCGTGGAGGGTCTTTCTGGTTCGTTTCATATAAAAATTTAATGGTGCGGAAAAAGGCAATTCATTATTTTTAAAAGGAATAGCTTAGGATGATATCGATTCAAATATCGGTTACACTCATTTTATTTTTGATTCAGTAAATATTTTTTCTTTTAACCTACCAAGACAGAACCTACTGATGAAACTAAACATTTTGATGAAGACGGTCAGTGTAACAAACGGGTGAAATATACGTTTTTAGATAGAGGTAAGTATTGCATATTGTACTTAGTTTGCACACATGTAATATATTTATCTAAAAAAACTCCATTGATCCTTTCTCGACTATTTATCTTCGTTTAAATATTAATAACGAGTTTTAGTAATAAAAAATAACACTGAATTATTGCCACTTAGAACCGACCCTATATTATGCTTAGTACCAGAAACCTAATGACCTTCTGCCAGAAAAGCCTGTTTCAACCAGCTTGGTAAAGGAATCCCTTTCTCTCTGTCAAGATCAATGTCAATAATCTTCCTGTTTCTGTGTGTCAAAATGTATCAAGTTATTACCACTAACTCCATTGAGCAGATATTGTTAGCATTGTATAGTCCATAGTAGTGCAAAAGTATATTTCACTTCAGGCTTCTCTAATTCAGAAAGTTAGACGTGGTGTTTGAGTGAGAAATTCTTTTAACTTGGAGTCAAGAAGTCTGGAATGATTTCCTTTTGCTTGCCTGTACTTTGAGTCAGGAAACACTGATTAGTACTCATTTGTCATTTTGTGCTACGTGTTTCGTTGTTATTACTTGATCCAACAAATTAGGCTTCCCTTGCTTGCTAATGGGGGTTTTAGGAATTCAGGTAAGATCCAACTGGTTGGTTAGAATGTCTTTGATAAGATGGAGGAAGGGGTAGATTTTCATAGTGTTAAAGACATATTACATTATATGTAATCATGATTTATGGCAATAGAATATTTTATGATAAAATTCGTTTATGCATTTTGTGAAAAATTCTTGATGCACGCATGTAATATCTGCGGATTAGGGATTATAAATTTTACAGTTTAATGAACTTCGACATAATAGTTCAAAACACGAGCAATTCTTAGGCTTTGTGCAATGAGCATAACCTGGTGAAGTATTTAATGTTTTCTAAAGAATCACTTAAATTTTTGTAGTTTAAATCGATTCATAACGAAAAACGTTTCAGTAAAAACTTATGGTTTGAATATAAGAATTCAGTTTTGAAGTTTATTTCTCTTGTTCCTCCGTAAATATTAAAATGTAACATCCTGTACTTCCGTCAGTTAATGGAAGGTTCTGTAATCTGCTTAATAATATTCTGAAACAGAACTATATTTTGTATGTAATAGAAATAACAGCATGGAAGAACGAAACCGGATGATAACTTTTGAAAATTCAAACAATTCAGGCTGTCTCAGACAAAATCACCACATGCAACAGTTTTATTACTTTAGGATAGCGTCAATGAATTTCAATGATTAAAATAACTTTAATAGATTTTTAACTGTTGTTTTCAAATAGTAAATCAAAAGGACAAGTTTATATGACTTGACCCCATCATGTTTATTGTAGATTATATAATTTGCAGTATCTTATTTATAGCTCCAAAAAAATTATTCATTATGCAATCATTAAAACAAAGTCTTTTAGAAGTGATGAATAACAACGAATCATTCAATCGGGATGATCGGACAAGTCATTCACTGATAAACTATTTATATAAGAACTAACTAGATTCATACCATCACAGTAGGAATCAATTAAAGCACTCCTGAAGCGAATGCACAGCTTTTGTTAATCTTAACCTTATAAAATATACTTCAAGTCAAGTGGTACTGATTGCAGCTCAGAGAAATTTGGTACTTAAACTGACTATAATTTCGTAAGGATTTAAAACTGATTGACTATTTTAAAGAAAATATTGCTCGTCAGTCGGATCAAAGATCAGGTTTGAGAAGGAAGCTCAAATCAGAACCCACAGGATAGTCTTTTGTTTCTCTGCCTCTGTAAATAAAACCGAAATCGTATCCCGTGTAGAAATATTCGTATATAATGTTCTGTAAGCCTGTGGATAACTTACTTTACAAACAATCGGGCAGGATACAACCCACCTAAGGAAGCTTGATCTCCACGAACATGAAGAAATGACCCTTCTCTTAAACCCAACACTGGGGGTATTTTCCCAGGAAGCGAGTGATATTCTAAAATGCGGGTTTCTCTTGTTTCCTAAATAAAAATTAATCTGGATCTGAAACATAAATCAAATACCAAACATTTGCGAATTAAAAACAACAACAATAAACTCACCCCCATGTGCTTGCTGGAAGGATCTATGTCAGCGTAGTGTGGATTTATGTTAAAAGGTAGCAATCCAATTGCATCAAATGATTTGCAATGGACGATTGGCATATCGTTTGTAGTTGAAATGGAGACAGTGGCAACATTAGTTCCAGCACTGCTTCCCAAATATGGCACACCATCCTGAATGGATAAAATAAATTTAAAAACATAATTTAAAATTTTTACAAATACCTACGTACATTTCAGAAAAAAAAATTTACCTCAACAACTCTTCGCCGAATATGCTCCAGCAAATTGCGATCTTGGAGTTTCTTGAGCAAAAGAAATGTGTTTCCACCACCAATGAAAATGCATTGGGCATTGTTCACCGCTTCAACAGCGTCCACCGATTCGTTTAACCCCCGCACCGAAAATCCTGTTTAAAGTCAACAAGTTTTATAATAATTAGTATCAATTCAACTTTTAAAGATTAACTTACCCCATTTTGTTAACTCATCTCGTACTTTATCCGTATACTGCTGCTCATCTGTGACACTTGCATAAGGTACAAATAACACTTCCTTCACTCCATTTCTAGATGAGTAAAGCAGGTTTCTTATTTAAAAACCAGTTAAATAATACAAATTAGCCCCCAAAGCGATTGCAAATGTACATTTGAAAAATAACTTTAATAAGCCCAGGTTAAAATGTAAACTACTGTCCTTAAAAACTCACTTCAAGAAAAACTCGTTAATATACTCTTTAGCATATTCAAGAAATCCAGATCCGTGAAGAGTTGAATTGGACAAAAGGAGAAGCTTCCTCATGTTGGCAAAAGGGCTTTGACACTTGATATATCAGATCCTACTAATTTCACTCGAACCAGCTCTGGATTGAATGAACGAATGACAACCTGCAAGTAACAAAATGTAACATCAAGCCCGATAAACAAAACCACACAAAACTTAGTACAATACAATTTAAGGTTGAACAGTCAGTGGTTTGGAGAGTTTGACAGACATGGGACATGATAAGCAATAATAAGTGTGCTCGTTCAAGAAGGCTAGCTCTACTTTTGTTCATTCACAATTACAGACCACACACTCGTACCAAATTCTAAGCAATGTGGGCACAAAATAATTAACAAATGCTCCCCAGATAATAAAGAACAGCAATGCAACACTCTGACCTTCAGACTCGAATGAATGTAGTTGTGTGTGGTTGGTTAATTAAACAAGCGGACTTTGTTACATATATGTTACAACCATATTTCAGTCAATGTATTTTAAAGTGATTCACAATTAGCACCTTGAAGTGTGCATTCTAAACTTTGCTAATGACTCATATACTGCGTGTATTGTATCTTTCCTATTTTTCTCTAACCACTAAATAATCCCAAGACAATCGAAAGGGAGATGATGCTATAATTCACCATGAAGCATCTCCAATGTGCCATATCAAACATTGAAATGTTAACAGACCTGTACATAGCTAAATCATCCAATAATTTTTGTGGTCATAAATAAATATCCATTTAAAGATTCCAATCAGTTTTCCACTAACTCGAGATAAAATTGCATCACCTAAAATGTAATCATCTTCTGAACTTCAATTTATTCAATCAACACAAACCTTTCTATCAATCGATTCCACGTTCACAAGGTTGATTGGCCTGTTGACATTGACTCTGGTCTATAAAGAATCTAGGTATCCAGTTTAGACCTTCCAATTGATCAAGGTAACTCAGATTAATGACGTCTCTGGTGCTAGTCAGCCTGAACCTTATAAAAATGATCAGAATTTTAAAATTAATTATGATGAATTTTAGATTAACAGCAAATCTATATTTATTAATAATTTAAAACCCTGCTAGTAAAACTAAATTAATAAAAATAAAAATATTGTGCCTTAGCTAGATCTTTGAACTCAAGGCTCAGTCCTGTGGAAATGAAAATGATATAATGTTTAGATGGTCACTGCAAACTGCAACTGTGATCAGTGTGATGGATGGATCATCCAAGTGATAATGTTTGTTGCTACTGAGCCCCTTCTGTTTGAGCATGGATAACCAAGTGTAATTAGTTATTGGGATTATTGGGAAATCTTGAGCGTTATCAGTTGGCCATCCAAATTCCAAAGGGAGTTTGTAAAAGTAAATAAATCAATCCACACTAAAAACAATAACTGACTTTGGTAAAGGTTCGCACGAGTCGTAGTGGCTCGGCTGATGTAATCTCGTTCGATGTGAGAACTGCCACTATGCACAACTTCTAAGACTGTCTCAAGTGTCAAGTAAAAAAGCGCCAAGAAGCCTCAATTCCTAAGGTATTTTTTTTTTAATCTACGGGTTATTTCAGCTTTGGTTAAGTAACTAGATTCGACGATTGGGGACAATAATTCGTGAATTTAAGGGTGTACTTTAGAATTTATAAACTCTTCGTAATGAGATGAGGTTGGGAGTGGTTTATTTACATGCAATCAGTTGCTATATATACGGAATTGAATGGATTAAAAAATATCAGTCTTCTACATTTTTGTATTTTTGTTTTATTTTAGAGTTGGAAATTAATGGGCTTGTGCAAATAATTTTATCGAATCTAAATTGCTCTGGTTCTTGTTGCAGATCAATATAATTCGCCCCAAAATCCTAAATTCAGGTACATAGCATTTTGGACGGTAATTTTCAAGTTGTTATTTAATCTTAATGTGTAATGTATAGAACAATGGAATTATTTTAAATACAGATTTGGGATATCGGTGATACATGATACAATTTGAAACTCACTGATCTCAGGCTCAGTTGCATTAATAAAAGAAAAAAAATGACAGCGACAGGAGGAGGGGGTCAGCCTGCTTCGGCCGATGATGAGCATCGAGTCCAAAAACGAGAAGACCATAAAGAGACATTTCGAATCGTGAAGGAAATGTCGGATGTATTAAACACAGGTCTGGACACAGAGAGTCTTGGATTTTGTCTCCGACTCTGTGAAGACGGAGTCAATCCCGTGGCATTGGCCCATTTGATTAAAGATTGGAGAAAGAACAAGAAGGATAGAAACGAAGGTCAGAGTCAAGGTTAAAATGGCAACGCTCAACAGTCATTATTCTCTGTTATTTCGGCTTAAGAACATTTCAATGAGCACTATTTTCTTTTCTAATATTTGTTTTTGTACCTAAATTGTACAACACTGAGCTAATAAATATCAAACATACTAATTAAGTGAACCACATAATCTATAATCCGTATGAAATTCCCTCAAAAGTAATCTTGTTTTACATTCAAAGAAAATTCATTTATTTTCTGAACGTTTACAAGTTAAGTGGAAAACAAAAGGCCGCGTATTGAGACACAATAACTTTATAAAAATGTAAACCTGTAATCCTATGAAAGCAACATACCGAATTTTTCAGAAGATCTTTTCCTCTTTTCAGAACATCGATTTGTCAGTTGTCTATTAAAGTTCTTCCTTTTCATTGGCGCTAGAAGGGGATTTCTTCCCTACATGGACTTGACCCTCCAGGGTTAAATCTTTTAAACCGTCTTGCTCAATGAGGAATTCCTTGGCATCCCAAGCTTGAGCACCGTCATTGAATAGAAATATGGCCCTCGAGTCTTCTATCACATATCTAGATAGTTAAAATGAAACAAGCATAATCTTCAGTTTCAGTAGATATAAGAAACACGTTAAATCGAAGCTACTCGCAAATTGAAGTATGGAGAAAGGACAAAGCGCAATAGATTTGTATACCGGTCAACCCGGTGTTTACCTTTCAGCCTGAATGTGGTTATTCCGCAGCGCTCCTTGCCAAAGAGTTGTCAACGCTTCACAGTCATTTTTTGTCGGATTGCCAGATAAATTGATAAACATCATCACGGTTTTCCCTTTCTTGGTCATTTTCATAATCTCGTCCGGAGAAAGCTGTCCCACCTACCAAACATTTTTATCGTTAATAAATCTGAATTCGTTTGACCTAATGTGAACCTCTAATTCTTCTACTTTTTAATACTCATCAACCCTACCTTGTCAAAGGGGAAAGCGCTGTCAGTTTTAGGCTTTCTCATATGTTCTGGCAGTTCATCTTCTTCAAGGGGATCTTCATCTTCCTACCACATAATTATTCTCATGATTGGCAATTCATGAAAAGTTACAACTGCTCGAATAGTATTCTTTTAACGAACCTCCCACTGGTCAAGAAGTCTTTCCAAATCCGCCTCGTTCATATCTCGAATGTCTTTCTTAGCCCAATCCGGCTTCTTCTCCGGATCTGACTTTTTGCAGATGACTACAGCCAAAAGGTTCAAACTGACTAAAATAATCAGGAGTTTGGAAGAGCTTGACATAATATTATTCGACATTTTGGCACCAATATATTATTACTACACGGAAGTTTATTGTAAGAAGCTTCGACGGACTAATGAATTCCAAATCAAGTAGAAAAAATTGCTTGTGATCCAACTGTCCACACTTGCCCGAATAGCCCGACACATCGAATTACAGGCCAGCAAAGCTGAACTTGTCAATGTTTTACTTTCGCGGCCAATTTTTGATGAATTAGCAGCGGCTTATATACTTGCATCAATATCCACCCATGGCCACGCATAACTATGCAGATTGCAGTTATTCTACTTAATTTAACAATTTAAATGCTTTTAGATGAACTCGAAAAATTCCTATCTACAGATCAGTAACAATACAATTTAACCGAACCGATCATATTTCCTCTTTCCATCTCGTTTACTGGAATAAAGAAAATTCCGCAAACATACGGCCATACATACAACATAAGGCCCCCCTAAACTAATGCAACTACACTGGATGCTGAAGTAAGCGGACAGACTGATTTTTTAACCTGTCGGGTATCCGCCGACACCCTGAACTTAAGATTAGCCGAGAGGCAAAGAAATAGTGTGTCCCGGTCATAAGCTCTTCCCATATTTTGACCATACTTTCACCAAAGGTATGTAAAGTTTACATACCTTGACTCTCACTTACCTTGAGCTAATAATTTATAATTACACCTGAATATAGAAACGGTGACGATTTTGTTTTACCTTCTAAATAATTACCAAAACCCCATGGATGCATTTTGGTTTCCATACACTAATAATAATCAAGGCTAATGAACTCTTCCTGTCTCTCCATTCCATAGAATACACAGAGTTCATTAAACTTGAATAATGATCGAATTCTGAAAATGTGATAGATAGGTAAGGTAACCTTGTAACTTTACTTCTGCTTTCGTCTTTTCGACAGAAGCTAAGTTTGTGAAATCTATCTAAAATCGTTTAGTACAGATCTGTGAACAATCTATTTATTACAACAATGCCACCCTATACTAACAAGTCTTTGAGGAAATACTTGGGGGTCAGGTGTTTAATTTATTATCTGGTGAGTACTGAGAGAATTTAATAGAGATTCCAATATGCCAAAATACTGAATACTAACAATTATAATCATTTTATTGACAGGTGATTCTCACCGTTGTAGTCATCTCTTCGTTTGTGATCGCAAGTTTCTTATTCTCTTCCTGGGAGATTTGGATTGACGATTACAACAACGTCGACTTTTTCGATTACGAGGAACGTATTGATGCAGAAATATCTCGAAATGAGCACAGTCCTAAGCCTCGTATCCGAAAAGATAACCCAAATGAACTTTTGGACATCCGAGACTTCAAATTAATTCACGACGTTCCTAATGCAGATAATTTCTGCAGCCACCCTAACGGCTACAAATTTCTATTGGTTGTAATCCAATCCCCAAGGGATAACTATGAATCCCGTAAATTAATCCGAGAAACTTATGGATCACTTCGTAAGTTTCGAAGATGGGTGATTCGGCCCATTTTCATCATCGGGACAAATACCAGCACCAGCACCCAGAAGCTTCACCTTGAATCTCAACTGCACCGAGACATTCTTGTGGCTCACCTCTCCGAAAATCCAAAGGACCTCGTCTACACTCAAGTCATGGGGTACAAGTGGTCTGTAAATCACTGTAGAACAGCAGACTTCGTCATGAACGCTGTGGACAACTTGTTCATTGACATGTTCCAAGTCATCGAGATCATTTCTCACCTCCACAATTCCAAGAATGTTATGCTGTGCCAGAAGCGTAGAAGTCGTTCTGTGAACCGAACTCTCGTTTCCAAAACCCAAGACACAATCCATATTATCTGCAGTCCTCTAGCAGTTATGATGTCTTTCGATTTACTTGATAAACTTTATTTTGCCACTATCACTGCTCCGAAATCATTTTGGATCGAGGAGGTTTGGATGACTGGGATTCTTCGAGAGGCCCTGGGGGTAGTGGTTATAGATATTGGATACAAATTCCGGTCCACTTTTCGAAAGGAGATTGAGTGGGCTACTAATACGGCTTATGGGACGAATAAGAAGCTCCCTTGGGTCTTTCTGTCTCTACCAAGGTTGGATTTGGTGGCAGAGGACTTGCACCGGCTATGGAACCATACCTTAAAGGTTAATTATAGGGTTTATGATATTGAACTTGGTGTGATATAAAGTTGGGGTAACTTTCATGGTTTTTAATTCAGTTTTGAGTCATTTCATTGAGATCATGTTTATTAGTACAAGTTAAGGTCATAAAACTCATCTTAATTAATTGAACATTAGTCAAACTAATGACATACCATATTATTTAATATACATTTAAAGGAACAAGTAATTTAGTAATAAAAAACCTACTCCAAGCAGCTACGAAAGGCCCGTTCGTTTGTAGAAAACTTCTGATAATATCCCTCCAGTTTTTAAACCCCTCTTAACACCCCATGGTACCCTTGAAAAAAATCTACAACAAATTTTGTGACTCTAAGAAAATGCTCAAAGAAACCCCCAGGGACGATTTCCACGGGTCATCCTGTGTAATCTGATTCGTCTAATATTGAAAAAAGTTTCGTGTACTATCAAAAAGATTATTCATACAAAATTATAGGGCTGTAAATTAATTTTCTGGTAAATTCCCTACGGTCAGCCACCTCTGGTCAACTTTTCATCATAATCGACCCGAACTCAAAATTCACCTTTACTTTTATCCAAAGATAAATTCTGTGAAGTTTGGAGATTCTCGGACTATTCTGTAAAACCCCCTATGATTGACCCTTACGGGTATTTTCTTTCATTGGAATTTAAAAAATATGTCGTGGTACCTTTTGTCATGGAATCAGGTATATACATACCAAAATTTAGAACTCTAGGTGCATGTTTAGAAAACTATGATTTACCTAAGACGATTAACCCCCACGGGTAATTTATATCGTTTATGAATTCCATATTTGACTAATGCACAAGATATTATCCAGACTACCAGTTTGCAAAGTTTCGTTGCTTTAAACCCATGTTATCAGATACCCAATAGGGTCATTTGACCCCCACGGGTCAATATTTTGACCGATATAGCCCATCTTCGAACTTGAATCCTACTTTAGCCCAAAAAATCAGTGTGCAAAATTTGGTGACTCTAGATTACCTCTTTCGTGAGTTATGAGATGGACGAACAGACAGACAGAGGGACGGACAGACAGACAACGGTGATATTATAAGCCCTAACGAACGGGCTAAAAACATTAATATGTTTTTTATTTTTTTTTTAATTATCTGTTTTTACTTTCATCTATCTTCCATTATAAAAATAATTGCAGTGTAAAAAGTGTAAACGAAAGCGAAAAATACATATTTGCAAAAATAAATTGCAGTTCCAACTCGAATCCAGATTTTCAGAATTAAGTTATGGATGGAGTCTCCATGGATTAGTTACTAACGCCTTATAAAATACTTGTCACACCAAACTTACTTACCTACTGCATTAAACCCTTCTGGTATTGTGAAAAATTATTCTATCATTTCCATCTTCGTTCTGAAGTAAACATGGGGGATACGCTACAAATTAAAAGGGGCTCTCATAATCCTGTTGATTCTTTATCTAATGAATTCATAAACAAGAAAGTTAGCTTCATCGATCAAAATGTCGGATCAGCTTCATCAGCTTCATCCATGGGCTTAGGAGTTTTTATCAAACCCAGCAGTCAACGCAGCATCGGATCAGGACAAGGTGTTGTCCACGTAAAAAGTCTTTACTCAGTCTCATCGGCACTACAAACCCGAACCGGAATTGGACTAGTGGGCTGTGTTTGTGTTATTATTGGGATCGTATTGGGCTCAGGTGGGTTTTGATTTCGAATATACCAATGGGTTAAACAATTAACATCATCATTCTTGAACTCTTGTTAAGTTGTTCTTTGCTGGTTTCTTATCATTTGAAATTATGTTTTTTATTCCTAAGGGATCTTTGCGGCTCCCCAGGAAATTCTTTTTCTAACGGGAAATCCGGCAGTAACCCTGCTGGTATGGTTTACCTATGGAATCATTGCTCTCATTGCTGCTCTCTGCTATGTGGAACTGGGATGTACTTTCCCAGTCTCTGGAGGAGACTATGCTTATCTGAACGAGTGCTTTGGCTCCTGTCCAGCCTTTCTGTTTCAATGGGCCTCGAATTTAATTGTTATGTATGTTATGTACAATCTCCAATCCAAGCTCAAGATCAATACTGCAATGGTCTTAAAATCAATACATATCTCAACAGATATTATCTATCCTATTTTAGACCAGTAACTTCTGCCATTATGGCTAGCGTCGTGGCAAAAAATCTAATCAATCCTTACACCTCGGATCCTACTGACCTGAGCACTCGGAGTGCTACTTACCTTTTAGCAATCTCGATTATTAGTAAATGATAATCATGTTGGTAGCATCATAAACATGTTTTAAACCTTGTTGAGATGTTTTTGTTTATTGATTTCCAGTGGTCTTGTCATTCATCAACTGCGCGAGCAATAAATTGACGGAAAGGGTGGAAGGGGGGCTTATGGTTATCAACATTATTACTATAGCTTTGGTATCATTCTCTGGGATTGCGTATATGGTGCAAAATGGCAAGCTTCAATATTTATGATAGTATTTATGATATGTACTCGAAACCCCTTGTACTCTTAATTGCATTTTTTTTTAAACTTCCATAGGAGTTACTAAACACACTGATTTCAGTTTTAGTCTACCACAGCCCCCACATAATGTGACCTTGGCCCCTGGAGCCCTGGCAAAATTTCAGATTCTTCAGATCGTTAAAGCCCTTTATCAATCCTCATTTTCGTATTTCGGCTACACTTATCTGAATTATATTACTGAAGAACTAGATGACCCTATTAGGTAATGTGTGGAATAAATAATCATGACATTAGGAAAAGAAAAACCAAATTAGGGGCTGCTGTAAATGGTTGTTCGGGATTTACAGAAATCTTCCACTGGGAACCTGTATAAGTATTCCTATCATCATATTTCTCAATGTTTTCATCAACTTTTGCTACCTCGCTACTCTTCCAGAGTCCCAGATTATGAAAACTCAGACGATCGCTAGTGTATTGAATTTTAAAATAAATCTCTGAACTAACGCTGATTTATTAAACTACTAATTAAAGTAAAATACGACTTTCACATTACAGGAGATGTTCCGAGCGGTGTTACCAGATGATTATGTCTCATCTCTATCTTGGATTGCGCCGACCCTTGTGGCCATTGCTGTTTCAGGAGGACTACTTTCCAATATTATGACATGCTCCAGGTTTAGAAATTGCTAATCGGGAAATTTTTACTCAATGCCTAATTATACTTGAGCATAAATTTTAATTTAATATCCACAGAATCCCATTTACAGGAGCAAGGAACGGTCATTTTCCATCAATTTTTGCTACGACCCATCATGACCGTAAAACCCCAGTTGTCTCAATTTGTTGGCTTGTATGTTGAGCATATGATTAAATGCTTAATGCCATACGAGCAATTAGTGAATAAATATTACTGCATTTTTAACCCACAGGGTTTTGTGGCATGCCTCTTTGTTGTTGTTGGAGAAATACCAGATCTGATTGCAATCGCGACGTATTTGGAATCCGCGTTCAATTGTCTCTGCATTTATGGAATGATTTACATGAGGATTAAACGGCCCGAAATTCCGAGACCAATCAAGGTCAATAAATTTCCTGTTTAAAAACTCACAGGTGCAACTTTATATAGCCCGAGCCAGGTTTATAAAAGATTTCAAGCTTCTAAGCCAATTTATGAAAATCGGTGGGGGTACCCTTATT
>JAQFYM010001145.1:0-38880 GCA_034694785.1 Agrenia bidenticulata | reverse complement strand
GCATGGGTCATTTGATGAACCCAAATAAATTTTTTGACTGCATTCAAACCTCCTTCTGGAATGTTAGCTTTCGAACACACTTTTTTTCATAAAAATCGCCCGAGCCGTTTTCTAGTTATTGAATTTTTACTACCTGGACAATGGTCCAGGACACCCTGTATATCCAAAACATTATTTCACTATACTTTGCCACATGTAGTAAACGAAAGGAATTTTTCTATTGATCATTGCTTAGTAAGACACCATTTCCGTAAATCTCATGTCGTAAATAGTAAATCAAAATTGTTAAGGAATATGTGTTTGAAAACTGTAAAAATGACAAATCGTGAGTAAACTTTTGACACATATTTTTCGATTCCTGTAACTAATCTGTACAGTTTTTACCCGAGGTACGAGAAATAGTGGACGTGAACTCATGAAAGTAGCAGTTTAATTCGAACGTTAAAAAACCAATATTCGAAATTAAAACATCCCAAAAAAGCCTATAGATTGACAATTTTACCTTGTCCCTGCAATTCCCCAACCTTAAAGCCCTATTTGTCATTCCATCCGTCCATCCCAACTTCCCAACTCTCTTGACTTATGCAAACTTGAAAGACTTTTCAAAGACTTCACCCCTTGCCTTGGAAAGATGTAGATAAGTCGTGAGAATCAAAAGAGGAAACTCATTACTTGTACATTTAGCAAATTGGTAAATAAATATGGATAAATTATAATTAAAAGTGCAGACGAAAGCGAGAGCCATATATAATAAGCCCTAGCCACAATCATAGTCCCTAAATTACAAATACACAGTCTATGCCACAAACCTGTGCCATGTTCAATGTCCTCCTGATGACAAGCCTCTCATAATTCTTCCCTTTAGAGTAGGATGATCAGGTAAATTTAAAAAAGGTCTACTTTAAAAGACCTCATGAATCATAATCATCATCAATGTGTAATCATAAATTATGACTTAAGGTGACTTATTAATATTATTATTATTATAATATTCAATATTACAGACACTATATACACTCTCTGCATCTCAGAGCCATGTCCATCTCATCTCGAGACAATAGTTAACAAGCCCGTCAAAGGAGTTGATGGTCTAGTGCAGAGATGCAAAATGGTTTGGGAAAAAGTGAAATGAATGAGTTAACGTTTCAAATGCACTTGGCCTACAAATCCTCGAATTCACCACCACCAGCCACCACCAGCCACAGCAGACTCTTTTACATGCAATGTAAGTATAGTGCTCGGATAGACGATATTGACGTACGCATCTTTGCAATTTAATTTGCATTATCCATCAGACTAGAGTTAGGTCAATGGTTAACTCGAATATTATGTATGCACACCTACAACAATTTGCAAATGGATAAAAACATAATTTGCACACGTATGAGCCGAAATCATCAGATCCCTAGAGCTCTAAGAGAGACGGATAGCCTTTCCTTCCCTTTTTCTATTGTTAAAAGTTGTGAGCAGTTAACAAGTTAACGACAATACATAGGGGGAATATTATTACAAATTCCCAGCCTCTACTACCTGATGAGATGATCAGAAGGCTCCGTCCATTAAATTCAATTTCGATTCATTACTCTGCCAAAATATATTTTTTAAACTTTTATAGTCCTGGCTCCCTTTCTCATGTCATTCAAGTCCGAAATGTCGACCCAAACTGTATAATTGGAACTACTAATTTGGAATAATGCATTATAACCTAGGTGGTAACCTTGTTTTGACTGATTAACTAAATACTCAAACCTATTTAAGGCAATTTAAACTTACCTTAATTGGCTTGAAGAATTAAACCCACTCGAGGATATCCTTCAAGAAGGCGACAAGCTGTCTGGGTCTTGAGTCTGGAATTTTCAGGATCAGTTGCAAATATGAGGGAATATTAGCACAAAAATTATTCTCTTAAACCCTCACTTTCTTCTCTACTCTCAATATTTCAAATTATTTGAAAAACTCAGGAATGTGAAACTTGAGATATTTCGGAGAAAAAATGTTCGGACCGGGAGTAGTTGGCTACTTACTGTTCTCAGGTAAATGGTTCAAGTAGAAGTGGGAACAAGTGATCTCCAGATGAGGATCAAATACTCTTCTGACCACATCTCAAGGAAGGAGCTCGACTATATGTGAGGTAAGTTAGTTAGCTCCACAAATAAGATACGAGCATTAATATTTAAATATTTTCAATATAAATGTATAGGCACATATTCATATCCATAGTATAAGCTATAGAAGCTAGTTGGTTAGATATCTGGGATGCAAAATCAAATCAAGTGGAAAAAAGGCTTTTATACTATTTCTCTCGTTTGAGAATACATGGAGATGGGAGAGAGATGTAGTGTAATGTAGTCTTGAGCACAATTACACATACATCAGCAGCATCATACTTTATACACCTGCTCAAAGACACTACGAGATGTAAGGAGATTTGCGGAATCTTTCATTGCATGCTTGGAGTATGAAGACGAGAGTCGAGATCCACAGGCTTACCTTTACGAACTTAGTTACCTACAGCTCTGGCCATAAAGCTTGGACAGATAGGGAAGATCAGCTTTGAGATTTGAGGGCTTCGTATCGTATGGCTATCATGATTATCACGTAAGGCATGAGTGTTATACGAAGCAGTGGATGATGGAAAAGGAAAAAGGATAGTTTTCTAAATGGACAGAGTTCTGATGTGATATAATCTAACTAATATGTATAATTTTTGGTGGAAGTAAACGAATGTACAAGTTGCTGTATAATCCAGAGAGCTTGCGATTACTTCTAGAGACTATATGGTTGGATATATGGTGGTTGGGCTAACTATTGTCAAGCCATAATTATTCAGCATGGACCATTAGTCTGAAGAGTCTAGAAAATGTGTACTAGTAGTTTGTTGAAATGTTGTTGCTGAATTTTCAGGGAGTTTCTGAAGAGAGATAAAGGGAGAGTTTTATAATTAGTCGTACCTATAAGAACGATTTAGGAGTTGATTGGAATTTGAAAAAGAATACTGTGGAAGATATTGTTTTTTAAATAACTAGATTTTGGTTGGGATTTTAGAATAAAAATTACCTGTTAGTATATATTAATTCTTGTATTGTATTGAAAGAAAGTGATGAAACTCTTGGTGAACTGGACAAGAGGATTGGAAAAATGCCAGGACATGTTGATGATGCTGTAAGGTTTGAAATGACTAAAATCAAAGGTAAGAAACTAGCCATGGGAGACTGGATTGAATGATTGGGAGATTTTATCATGTGGGCAATATGGTCAGAGTTATTGCACGTGTTTAATAGATAAACGGGTTGTGGAGTCTGAAAGTCTGGCAGTTCCACGGCCTTTGCTCTTGGCAACCAAGCCATTTGATATCTCTAACATGGTTGATGGTCAGTTACAAGTTTCAAGTTGTATGCAAAATTCGTATGAAAGTGACCAAGATCGCAAGAGAGTGAGATCAGTGCAAGCTCTAATGGGATGTGTTGACCTTTGAAATGTAAAGCAATTCTCTAGAATGACTGGTGACTATGGGGCACTTATTTTTAATTCATATGCAGCAAACATAAAAGTGTGGTTTTTGAAATTTCTTCAAATTATTTGTATCCCTAGTACCAACTCTTAGTATCGATAGTCCTTACATAACCCAATTAGTTCTTAAAGTAATGACAGATAGTCAACGGGTTTTCAAAGAAAATTAAATTTAGTCCAAGTACATTTAAAACAAGTAAGAAATTAGCTAACTAACTAATTAACCAACTATAACAATGATTCAAAAACCCACCCGAACTCCTCAGCCCATAAATAATTCAAGAGATAAAAGCTCAGTTGTGCCGTACCCAGGACAATCAAACCGACAAGCACTGACACCTCATTCCACGAAAACGAAATTATTTTATCACAAAGGTAAGTGCTAATGAATCTAATCAAGAGGATCATTTCCTAATTAATAGCTACCTCTCTTATTTTTCATTCCATTCATGAGCAGCCCATACTCCCTGTATCAACAGACACATAATTATAATATATGCCTGATGATACATCACACACCTTAAACTTATTCTCAAAGATCTCAATGTAACTTTTTAATATGGACGAGTTATCTCATCAAATATCAGGTGAGCAGTTGATATAACTTGAAATGGTATTGTAGATAAAATATTTACAGGTCCATGGTTGATATGCCTCATTCTTCAAGTTTAAAAAATGACTCTATAATTCATACCTTTGGTTTATTAATGCAGGGACTCTTCATCATTCTTCAGTGACTGATGTCTTGTTAGCTGTGTGCTTGACGGTCTTCTTTTGTTGATGTATTTAAATACACATATTTATGAATACAGACATACTATTGGACTTGATTCACACAATTCTTTACATCGCTGCATACAATGCTAGGTGATCCTATAGAAGTGAAGGAGTGTGTAGGTGGATAGCTTTGTTCGGCTTGACTGTTGAAGGTAACGTTTGTTTGGACAAGATATCAGAAATATTTGAAGGAAGGAAGGAAAATAAGTATAAGTGCATTTACCAGCCACCACCCACCCTCAGCTACAATTAACTTGCTAACTAACTAACATTTATGACAGTTAGCGGTTGGATCAGCGTCTACTCGTCTACTGTTGACTGCGTGCGAGATTGACTTTGCACAAGGAAAAGAAGATTTCGTTTCATTCACTTTTTTTCTAATCTTGAGCTTGAGTGCTTTAATTAACTTAAGTTAATTTAAGAGACGATAAATAGGATGGAATGAAAGACGCTTTTTACAGTCATGATATCCTGACTGATGAAACTATTGTGTTGGAAAACCCTTGATTTTTTTAGACTACCTCAGCCTAACTCAATCTAGCAACTTATACCTTAAGTTATACCTTATTAACTTATACCTTAATCTTATTTAAAATTATTTGAAATTAAAAGTCCAAACTCGGTTGTTGATGATATTTGATAGCATACAATTAATTGACACTCAACATACGAGTACATGCAAATGAAAAACGGGATTGTTGTAAGAATATAATAGATGAACACGAGAATCATGGTTAGACCTTGTTCTTCTTCTTGTTATAAAATAATAATCATCCAAATCAGATCGATAAGACTGTATTCTCAAACTCCAAAGATGGGATAAAAAAAATTTGGCAATGAAATCCAAAGCTGCATTTCCTTTCTAGAAATCAGGACATTTCCTAACCCTTTTTTCATGGATGCATTAATAATTATAAAATTACAGCGAGGAATATACCTATTAAATTTTTAATGTCTGCTGGTGGTCTAGTCCTCAACAGTCAATTATGGTGTGGTGGTGTGTCTATGAATCTCAACAGGGTTGTTCTTGCTGTTTGATGTTCGATACCTTTTTGAAAAAATACCATACCACCACCCTTGTCCTCTTGTCCAACATGCAAGCAACATCTGGTTTGCAGGCTTTATCAGATCAAACAAGACAAATTAATAAATTACTTCATACCTACTTATTAGGTCGTATCAGGACATTATGCGACAGTTGATTAAATTGAATTACAATAATCAACCAGAGCAAGGAAGGAGAGGAAGGTTAGCCCTTATCTTTATTATACTCTTTGTCAAATTCCTGTGGACTTTGTGATTCAAAAACTATTGTGTCTCAAGTCGTTGTAGATTCATCTTGTATTCTCCTTACCAGTCGTATGTAGACTTGTAAATATGGCACTAATGACATTCACCGACTTACCTTTAACTGTCCAAGTTTCATTACAAAGTCCAGGTGTGTGAAAGTGCTCAAGATTATTGAGTGTGGTGGACTTGAAATCTTAGAAGCGAAATCGTCTCGATTCTGCATGTGGAAATAGCCCCACCTTACCTAATTTACCTCCCACACTTGAAGTTAAGAGTGCAAAATTTAATACTAATTATTTTATATTTAGTTTTTTTCTAAAACAAATTATCTGCAAATAGCTCTCTGCCCTGACCTTTTTTATCTGTGGCCTCCCTCGCCTGTACTGCTTGGGCTACCCCTTGCCTAAATCTTGAAATACTTGATATAGTAAAGATAAACGAGCCTATTAAGAAAAATTAAAGGATTAATTAATTCTAAATGAAGGAATGTTATTGAAAATCATTCTGGGAAATGACAGAATAAATAATTCTTCTGCGTGTCATTCATCTATGTGTACGTACATACACCTCAATCCCTCGCCCTTTTCATACCCTCTTAGCTCATGTATTTGCATAGTACATCCCAACTGTCGTATTAAATTATGAATCATGAATTATGATGAATGTCATGTACCAAAAATAAAGAAAAACAGTTGCGTCTTCATTAGTACGGATTACGCGAAGATCATTTGAAGATTTAGACTCCTGTACAATTCTTGAGTAGGAAGTTTGCAATCTCATCGATAGTTAATATTCAATATGTTCAAGGGACTAAAATATTGGAAACTGTACCACTAGCATGACCAAAGGCTATCCCGACAATCTATAATCCATTTCATAAGGCCTGTCCAGTAGGATGAACTCTTCAACAATGTATGTGTTCTGTTTATGTTGTCTTCAATCATAATAGCTTGACTAAGTTTGTGTACTGTCAGTCAAGATGGAATGATTGGTGAGTATTTTGTATTTATACATTTCCTACAATTATGTACTTGTTATTGTGTTTTTCCTACACACTTATTTATGAACTCTGTTATATGACGAAGCAAGATTGAGGTGGACAACGTTTACAAAGACAAGTAGCTGAGGGACGTGATTGAAATTCAATTCCGAGTCTCAATTAGCCAAAATTTACCTAGTCGCAGATGGATGAGAGTATCTGGATATGAAGCTAACTACCTGCGAGAATCTCTCACTTGATTAATGGAGTCTTGAGGACACTAGTACTTTTATAAACTAACATTGTTTTGCTGATGATGTTAATTAGATGTTAGAATGTTATTTTTATGACATCATAAAACATATAAGAGCCCGTTTACAGGGGACACGCTTAAAAAGTCATAAACCAGAAACCACTGATGTATACAAAGTTCTTCCTAGTTGCATTTTCACTTTTTCCTCTAATTTAATTTGAAAGATTGAGAGGAACGGTTTTGATTTATCCTGCTAAGACAATTTTCACTATTGAACGTAACTGTTCTATATTTTTTTCTAATCACGAGGTTCCAGCAGTAAGAAATTCATCTTGCAAAATAATAGCATGATTCTTGGCTTTTTGCTCGTCAAGATGGAATAGAGCAAAAGAAATACGGAATGCAACGGGACAATTCTATTTTGATAATCAAGACATCTTCCCCAACAAAAAATTGGAGATCCTTGGAAAGTTGGAATAAAAATGCTCTATTGTTGATTGTCTTTATTAGCATCAAGTGTACGAGGAATTGAGTCGATTAAATTTTATCCTCCTTACCACAGCCCACTACTGTCAACTCTTGAGTGCTGACTATGAATAAAATTGTTATAATTACATCGCCTAATTTCTTCAAGGATTTACTTGAGACGGCTGATTCCCCTTCATGAACAAATTATGACAATCATTCTCTTGATAATATCAACACATCTTAAAAAGTATCAAATTAAATTCTCAAAATCAGCACATTTTCTTCAAAAATTACTTCCACGAGGGATTTCAACTCGAAGCTGACGTTTTTTTTAAACCTTGCCAAGTCTTTATTTTTTCATCCTAGATTTCCACGTTCTTTTGGTACTCGAAGTGACTATAGTGTCTAGTGTCTAGGATGTAGATGAACTGGTAAGGTCCAAATGTCGTCCTGAAATAGCCTGTTAAGATAAGGTTGTTAATGTGTAATAAAGAATGATATAATTGTGTCAAAATTCAAGGGAATTCAAGGTTCCCTCAGGTTGTTATTGTTTTTAACACGATTTCTATACTTTTATTCTCGGCAATTTTTGCCATTGAACCTTGTGCCTTGTTGAAACTTTTCTTGTGTATCCCCTTCCCTAATGATAATTGCCTGCCAATTACGCATTTCTAAGGCAGGGTTCTTCCTTTTCTGTACAGATGCTGGTGTGGCTTTGGTTCTAAACTTGAAATAGATGCTAGAAAACGTGATGAGAGCAACTCACATTCCAAATTGAAATATTACACAATGTCGCCCTCGCCGCCCTTTGACACAGAGACCTAGAGGTCTTTATTCTTATTTTATTAAGGGTGTAGCATATTGTCTTGGGATTTTTTTCCCTTTTATTAACTACTAGTGATGAACCTTTTTTGCACGCGAGGCTTTATCAATGGAACTTCCTTTTTAGAGGGACGAGCAATTCAGGTTACACACGTGCTCAAAATGGTTTTCAATCGAAAAATATACTTGAGATAAATTTTTCTGGTACCAGAATTAATCACATGTACATGGGGCACAGTGTATCAACCTCACTGGATACACTTTCCAAAATTCTGGAGACATTTTTATGAATCAAAACGGCTGAACAATCTTAATGAATGAATACAATCATAAGCGTGTTTACTCCCCAAGATGGTGCGTCAATTTTAAAGATTGTCCCACCCTTACCAACTTAATGTAATCTTAGGTGAGACACTAAGGTGATTTTATTTTAGTAATGAGTGTATGGATTTTGATCGTGATCTTCAAATTATGTAGCCCATCATTGAGTATACACGATTGAATTGGTCACTTTAAGGAGATTGAGAATGTTCTTCAACTCCGTGCTTCCTTCCGACAGATGAATGCAAATAATTGATCGGCACACCCTGTTGTGGCCTATTAATTTTAATTACTTTCTCACATGCAACTGGTCCAGGTCAGGTGAGGGACTTGGGTACGTCATGTTTGAAAGGCTTCTACAACTTTGCTGTGCATAGTGGGCTGTTTAATAGTTGTAGACGTGAAAAATGATTTTTTTTGGAGCTAATTAATATTTCCTGCGAAAGATGATTTCATCGAATCAAATCAACCTCGTGTTAGTAACGGCGTTTAATCTGTGTGAAAATAGAAGATGAATTAATCGATTAGATTTTGCGGATACTCCATTAAGTACAGTAATTAAATTGCAATGGATTTTTAGGCATCAGGCTTCTTTGAGACAGTAAAGTTATCTCGAGTTTATCCTTCATTCTACATAATCAATTAGCTGTTTGAATTTGCATACTGAAATTAGTTGTCAATCCAAGATTAATAATAGCCCTATAAAACTAGTTTCGTGTATAAAAGTTTCATCGTCGCAAATTATTGAATAATAATATCAACTTGTACACAAGTATTTTACTACCACGAAGGGATGGGAATGTAAGTGAATGCAATAGAAATTAGCTACGTAATAGGAAATAAAGCTTAGTCCATTAAAGAGGAATTTTTTACTCCAAGAATAGGGAAAGATCGCCGCACCTGCATGTACGAGTACTACATTATCATGCTAAGCCTGGCCTATAAATTCGACATAATCGATTCAGAAGACAGGTATTGGTCTGGTACTTTTTCTGTAAAAGTCCACTGGAGTAGATTTGACGTACGAGAAGTACGGAGAGAAGAAAGATGCGTCGTGATTCTGCAAGGGACAAAGAAAGATTTCAAACCGTTCTTGGATAATTTACGCTGTGCTTGTTCCATGATTAGTGGCTCGACTAAGTCCACGTTTTGGGGCAAAAAGTAGAATAATTAACTTAACACCAGGCATCCAGATTGCATAAAAGATCCCAAAAAGGTGTGAGTTTACATGTGTGCGTTTGATGAAAAAGTGACAAGGTGGTCAGCAGGGGGGCTTAAGCTCTTATGAGTTATGATAGATAAAAATATGCCAATTTCTCCGAGTCTACATTTAGCTGAGTTGGACGGCATTGATTTTTTGAATTAATTAACCATTTAGAAGTTATTTTTTTGAAGTTAGTTTTTCACGGTAGAGTGTTAAATTAATTAATTAAATTATTAAAGCTTTCGGGTTTTCTTTGACTAAAATTAATATAATAATTAATTACCTCTACACATTAAATATGGGTTTAAATAAGCAATAGATATGGGGACAAGGCCTTGAATTTTGACAGACAATAAGGTTTAAACTCAAATCAGTACCCAGTTCAGACAGAGTTCAAGGTACATTGGATTTTATTAAAATAATAATTTAGAATGTCAGCGGAAAACATAAATTGAAGACTTGATCACCATTACCGCTTCATCTCAATTCCAATCAGGTTCGGTCAGATCTTAAGAGATGAGAATATCGAGAATATCGAGAGAGAAGGTGGATTAAATTGGACAGCAATTTCTAATGTCTATGCATCCGTCAGTCATGTTCAAGTGTCTTTAAAACAACATTTCCTGGCCAAGCAGTACCATTTAAATTTTAGGGAATGAAGAAGCTAATTCGATATATAATATTCACCAATAGTTATCGATAATTAATAGTTACTACTCCAATCCACGAGTTAATCCCAGTGGCCAGGTACGGATATTAAAAAAATGTTAGGGATGGTTATGGATAACTATAAGGTGTACTTTTTAAAACAGAATATTTTGTAAAACTTGTAAAAGTGCTGCCCATTTCCAATTGCCCATTACCCGGAGGAACCTGCAGTCTGCCGAGCTGAATGTAATTCTAGAGACTCTTGCATGTTCAGAGATAGCAATTATGTAGATTTTTACGAGCTTTAACCCTAAAACAAGCTGTGTGAGGTGAACTCATCATTATTTTCTGCTTCTACAGAGTGACTGCATAATAATTTTATGACTTGTATTATTGTTTTTGTAACCTAAGACAAAGACTGAGCCAAGCTCGTTTTGGTATACTATTCTCTGGACACTGGTGGAGTTATTAGAGACAACTTGTTTCAAAAAATTTGTTCAATCTCGTCTTCTTGTTCGTGATATATAATAACCCATTTCTTTCATTATAAATGCTCAGGTGCAGTTTATTATTCCTTGTCCTAAGATACATCTTCTAGCTAACGTCTGTCTGAATGAAGGGAGTCTCGGACCTGCTATCAAGTACATTTCGTGAGAATCAGCACTTACGTACTAAATTTTGAAAGGCATAGGTCATGTTTTATTGTGTCCAAAAATCCTTAGAAGTTTGCATTACATTAAAACAATCGCACCTCAAAAGGATTTAAAAGGCAATGTTCTGATCAGAGCTATAATATAGGAGTCATAAAATAATTATATTATCTTTGTGCTTGGAGAACCTTCTTAAGGAATTACGTAGGGAGAAGGTGGCAAGGCTTGATCTTGATTACGTACGGTGGAGTTCCGATCTGTGCTAATTGAATCTTTAGAGTACCTGATGCATCCCTGAGTCATCTTCTATCTGCATCAAAACCGCCATCATCCTCTTATGCTTTTGACAATTTAGACTTTTAATCTGCTTCTGGCAAGTCTAAGCTTCAGTCTTGGTTAGAACAATTAGAATTCACACGTCAACGTGACATTTGACACGATGCGATACAATGATATAAAAAGCTGTAAGTCAACACTATCTCTCCTTCTTGGCAATTCAACAATCGTCAACGGTCTTACCATATACGTCACTTCTTTTCAGAGTCTTGTTGAACGTCTATAGCTAGTTATCAAATAAATGGAGTGCTAGGATAAGCTTGTATCAAATTAATCTCCGTTTTAGTCCAAACAACTAAATGTAATCCAAATAATTCCATTCATGCCTTTTACGTTTCATCTAAGGACGTCATGACCTCTTGGAACAGTAAATAGCAGCTTAAGGCATTTATACTACGTTCTTCTTCTGGTTGATGTTATTTCAAACCACATAAGAACAAAAAGTTGATGTCACTTGGTCTACGTCAAATTGAAGAACAAATAAAGAAATGTCGAACAGACTGCCCTGAATTTAATCCTTTAAATTTTGTTCAACTATTGACTAGGTACTATGTGTTTGTGTGGAGTGATTCCGATGAGAAAACTTGCGAGTTTCTACATTTAAATCAATGAGATTACATTACCGAAATCAATGCACGTTCCATTTTATGATCCTATTTGTCAACTTCTGTTTGGGTTGCGAAAAACTGGATTCATCTACGTGACTGCTAGCACATTAAAAGATTACCTTGATTCAATCCTCATACCATATGCCTTTAAAACTCTAAGTTTAAGGACCACGGGTTTAGGGAATAGCGGTAGTGCGTCTTTCTGGCTTATAGATTTCTTCTTATTTGTGTTAAATAATGACACAAGCTCTGCGTCAAATAAGCTCTGGCTAGCCTAAGCCCCTTCATTAGTTAATTTTAAGTCTAATGAGTAGCTTAAGCCTTTTCGGGGAATGAATAAACTGGTGCCACAAGAAAAAATCACACAGCTATTGCTATTGTTTCAAATGTCAACTTCTCTCCTCAGACGAAAAAAAACCAGACTTACCTGAATATCTGCACATGAGAACATTTATTTGTTTTTCTGCAAAAAAAACGTAGCTAATCCTACGTTCTAACTTCCCTACACTTCGTTCTCGGTGTTCATAAATTGGATATGTGGTAATTTTTGAGCAATACTATCTCAGACCGAAGATCTGAATCTGCAAGCCTGCCCCCCAAATCTTACCGGAAGACACCAAAAATCACAAAGAAATTAGAGAGCATACGACACGGCTTGTAAAATAAAAAGCTGAGCAACCTGAATCGAATTCCTATTTCATGTTCCCTGTCACAAGAAATTAAACCCCAAGTATTATAAGTTGACTACATTTGATCCTAAATCCGCCTACAGTAATCACTTCCCGAATCTCAGGTATCAGATTTTCATGATTCACGATCCTTTAATTAATCCGTGTGAATGTACTCTGTGTGCTTACAGTTTCTTTACCTTATTCTCTAATAGTTGAGTTCACTTGGAAGAGAAAACCTAGCAGTCTGCAAATTCAACATTTTCAAGATCATCTCATCTGATATGCCAAAATCCATCATTCCCAAAAAATTGTGCCAAGAAGAAATCCCAGTCTGCTAGACGTAGACATAGGATCACGTAAAATTCGAAGATGTGGAACCTGTTACTCTCAGTTTGCCTAAGGGAAGTGAAGCTATATGGCTAATGATAATTTACAACATTAGCATAACTTATTAACTTTAACTTTAAATTCATTTTCCTAATTAAGCTATAAATTCCGGGTATTAAACTAGTATTTCAGGCTCAACTCTTTCTCTCTTTCTCTGGTTAATGCAGGCAAAAATTGATGAGAATTAAGAATCAGAAAATATAAGAGAGTAAGAGTGAGAATGGAATTCGTGAAATAAAGAAATAAAATTTGGCAAAAACCAGACGTTAAATGTCCAGTATCCAGTACTTTTCCGTTCAATCAGCATGGGTCTTGTTTATTTGAGTAATGGACGATGGACAGTTTAAAAAAAATAAAGGCTGTATCTTGTTTTGCTTTAGAATGATTTGTCACCAGTTCGAATGATCGAGAGTTGCTACACAAAAAACATCGGTGACAACTGATCTCAAAATTTATGACCCAAGACGTTCAATTGTTTAAAATTTTTGGCCTTTCCATAAAATTTTTAGGCATAGTTTTGCAATGGTTGGTAACAATTACCTACTGACTTATCACTACCAAGCTTGGATTACTCTGTAGATTTTGGAGATAATATCTGATTTAAACAGTGGTGCACTAAGGTTATCTCATGCATCAGATCCGTAGAGTCAGCTTATTGTCAGACTGCATGACGTCGGCTTCATTTCGATTTTTTTCTGCTAAAAACTCCAAAACCACATCATTAGTCACCGGGATAGAGAATTCAACGATCCCCAGCCAGCAACGGGTATGCTTTGTGTAACTCTGTACTAGAGTACTTGATTTACTTTATATATTTAAAACTTTTTATGAAACCCCGTGGGGTATTCTCTCCGTTATAGGGTATGGAGGTCAAAGAGGGTATTTAGGGGTCAATTAGAACAATTTATTAGACACGAATGCTACTTATGATATTGTGCAAGTAATTTTCCATAATACCGCAGACCCGTTTCCATAAATGCCTGCACGTATCTGTGTTTTATACAATCAAAGGACTTGTATTCTTTGATTCAGTCTCTCTTTATTTAAGTGGACATCAACATGTTGTTCGATGAAAAGAAAAGATACCCAATAATTCTTGTGTGCATATGCAAATAAATGTCCATGATTAAATTGAAGGTTAAACCGATTGCCTAGTTGACAACTGTCAAGTAAAGTTTTCAAGTTACCAAATGGTAGCCACAGTTAAGTAATTTAAAACCATGTCTAACCCTTCAATAGATCAAGATCAGCATGGTGTAACCGCAATTTTATGCTAAAACTTACCTATCCTAACTCCCACTAAGTACCACCATGACAAAATTCCATAAATCTAGATAATAAGCATAATGAACCACATTCAACCGTAAGTTATAAAAATATTTTTAAGAATATTTAACGTTCGAACCAAGATAATTTTCAATTCCAGCATGGAATTGATTCCTGTCAAGTTTACTTTTAATTTATTATTAGGGCATGTTTAAATCTATTCGATTTTACAATTCCACTGAAGTAGTTGACATATGATGATGAAAAAAGTGAAAAAGTCACTCGACATTTTCAAGACTGTTACCACCTGGAACAAGTCATAGGGGTCATGTCCTCCCTCATAATGACTTGCAACAAGACCGAGTTACATAACAACATAAAGCCACCCATTCAAATAATGGCTTCTCCTCAGCTAGACTCGAACGCTAGAAGACGAGAACCAGAAACGATCTAGCATCCCTCTAATACGTGTCTTTAGTAGACGCGACCGGGATTATAATTATTTAAATACGAGGGATATCAGGTTGCAACATTTTGGGTGACAGGTTGAGGTCCCTTCTAACAGTTCTAACCCTCAAACGCCATTCTGTCTAGCAACATGTTATAGAAAAGTCAATTAAATCCATTTAGGTGGTTGTGTTCCATGTGGGGTCTCATTATTGTGAGATGCTATTATCTGCCAAGCAATTTGCTACCTGAGTTCTTAAATCACATCGGCTCAATATTATAGTAAGCAAATTAACGGTGTTTGACCCAAGTTAATTAACTTCTGGGTACAAATGGTCCTCTTGTCTCATGTTCGATCAAACCGGATTTTTCTGTGATTAATTAGCCACGTCATGCTCACAGACCATTCGGTCCTACTAGAAGACCTTTTGACTTCATCGAGATGGGCTCATCATGGTATTCAAGATTGCTAGCTTTCACACAAAATATAATGACCTTTAGACCAAAAGCTTATTTCCATGAACCAGTCAGGCCAGGTGTGCCTAGGAACGACATGGAATTACTAAATTGAAATGGAACTATTGTTCACAATCCACTCTGGGCTCATCTCTAGCAATGGACTTAATAGGGAAAGAGCACATTACCCTCTTGCATATTAATGAGGAGATTTGAAGCGTTTTTCTTCGATTTAAAAAGTGAGAAACTGGATTGGGGATTTATTCTTATTCCTGACAAGGCTCTGACCTAATGTGAGATGATGAAAAATTGCTCGAAAAAAAATTACCTAGCACATCAAACATTCAGTCTTTAGAGTTTAGAATTTAGACAGCTACTATTGCCATTACAGCCATTAACCGCAATACCACTTCCAGCGCCATGTCAGGAGGATTAGCTGCATTAGCTCTCAAGATTCTGCGGGGTCTCAGATTTGTGTGTTTAGAGTTGACGTGTATTCTCCGATAGTCAGTTGGAATGGTGGTGAAGATTTTGCAAAAAAAGTTGACTCATCTTGTTTTACACAGGAGTTGTCATAAATCTAGCAGCCCTTCTTACTAGATTTAAGGCTGAACTTGGCAATGGGATAGACTTTCATGGAATATGTTTATTTTCTACATTTTACATTCATTAATATAATCATTCCATGTTTAACTAACTAAGAAATTGTTGGGGATGGATTTAAGAATGAACTCACCCCCCATATCATCATCATCATATCGCGTATCTTACATGGAATGGTCAAGTGGTTGATAGTTTACACTTGTGGCCAGATATTTAGATTTGCCAGAGAGATACGGTGTGGATACTCGAGTTGGAGGTTGTATACAAGTATTATTCTGTTGACAAGAAACGAAACCGACTGTTTCAAACAGGAATCATTATGGATGGGGCAGGATCATTTGTCTTTTCCAGAACTATGGAACTCGTCTTTTCATGTAAGAACTTCCATGGGCTCTGGATTCATATTTACAAGTCTAAAGCCTGCTGGGCTCTTAAAGAGATGGATGGGCTTGTTTAATTTTTTAAATGAATTTTGATGATGAAAGAATAAATAGATTTCAGGTAAGTACGAATATAGTTGAAATTAATACACATTTAGGAAGTATTAAAATTTTTTCCGATTCAGTTAAGACAACCATCAAAAATTTACTCCTTCTTAAACTATTGTGTTTGAAATGCATGAATGGTAAAAAAAAACTTTCAAAAATGTTACCAGTATATTTGTAGAGTCAGTTTAAAACGTTGTACACATTAATAAATTTATAATTACAGATTAATAAATGTAATTGGGAAGAGGGTGAAAATTATCTCATGTAGTCTTAATAATCCTTGATCAAGCAATACATACCATGAGACAATCATCAATCCCTGATGACACACACATATCTAGACTAGAGTCTTGACGTACACACTATCCTTCAAGCTTTTCTTACCTGATATTGGTATTATTGACATGCATGGCCCAAACACGAAGACATTTGCTACCTCGAAAGATCTACGGGTAATTTTAAGGATTAATTAATAGTGAAAATAATTATATCCAATATTTACCACAGTACCTGAAACTCTGTAATCGTTTTTGTATGCTAGATAGTCAACTGAAATGTGTGTCTATCATGGACGTAAAGGCAATTAAATAATAGTTAAATATTAACTTAATTTTTTTATTCCATTACTAAAGGCATAACTAGGAATTCAAAATCTTTTTAAGGCTTTTTCACTGGAGCCCAGCAAATATCAAGTATTAATGTGAAATGATTCTTTTTCTTTTTAGCAAGACCTTGAAACTTTATAACCCATAGGATCTTATAAAATAAAATTATTGCAGTGTTTTATTAATGTAACACGAAAATTCCTGGAAAACTTGGAAAAGTCTCGTTAACATTAATTTACCCAGGCCAAATCATACAAAGTACCAAAGAAAAGGCAAAAAACTAACAGAGAAATTTGATGCACTCATAAAGTCCACGGGTATTTTAATGACTTATGAATTCCTGATTATGAGATTAGCCATACAGTCAACTCAGCAATACTTAGTGATGCTTATTAAAATTTCGACGCAGATTCCCATCGATGCCAAGCACCCATAACCACTATATCCCCATTCAAAAGCAATTATAGATAAATTCCAAAGAAAATTATTGACATGCCACCTACAACCTACTCCATACTCTAAAAGTAAATTATTCAAGATCATTTAAAAAAAAACTTCCTCGTCCATCCCATCCCATTCCCTAGGTTCTTGAAGACTAAAAGAAACGTTTTTTTCAAATGCTTGTAACAAATGGAGTTTTATTATTATGTTGTTTTACTGATTGGACTTGGACAGGGTTTGCTTGGAATTTGGAATACTTCTACCTGCTTCATAAGTCACCTGCAACTTAAGAGAGACAAAAAATCACATGCAACTTAATTGTGCCCAATATTCCTTCAAAATTAGCCTATTTCTCCCATAAAGTAGGACTAACGAGGTGATAAATTGTCCGATATCGTTAATGTTCATAACCAACTCGCCTCGCCCAGCCCACACTCCACACTTTTTAATAGACTTTAACATCCAACTATCAACGAGTATACAAAGCTATCACTGCATTTAGGCTTCGACAACTAGAGGAATTAATAACAGGTCGGCCTTTTTGCAGGCTGGAAGATTATGATTATAGGGCCTAAGAGGTGTCAGACAGGGCATGGTTGACACACGCATCATTAAAGGTAGTTGTAGTAATTACCTAGAAACTGCCATTTTAATCTCCTTGTAACTGACCTGGATTGGATGTCAGCGACTTGAGATTAGTGTCAAATCAATGTCTTGGAGAAGGTGTTGATGGAATTATTGCTTTGGGATTGCAGTAAATGCTATGAGTGTTGAGTTTTTAAATATTTAAATCACAATCCCTTCAACCTAGAAATACTCAGAGACTCAGACATTAGTTAATTATGACCTCGCTTCTATCATTTAATTGTAGTGGATAGATTGTCCTTAATTATATTATTTCTCAGAAATGGGTAACACCCATTACGTTCTGAAAATATTAAAAAAATCTTTTAGAATTTAATTTCCCTGTTGACTGTCCCCATATATTCAGCATTACTTTTAAAAATCATCAACAAATGAGTCTATGAGCTCAGGAAAATTGATCAAGCGACTTTTCACACTATTTTTATTTATTTTTATATTTATTATCTGGGAAGCGTGTATTTCAAGGTGTACACAAAAAAACACTGCGTAATAAATTAATATCCCTTTGACGCGTCCAGTAATCCTTTAGAAGTGTCATCGGCATTGGCAGTATTTTACGTGTCGAAAGCCTCTACAGTATTAACGGAGACTATGACCCATGACCCATTTGTCCCTTGGGTTTCCTGTGTGTTGCTCTAGCAAAAGCTCAGATAAGAACACAGAATAGATTGACACCAACTAATATACAAAATTTAAGACGAAAATATGAAGATAAAAAAACGATTGGGCTAAAAGATATTACCCAGTTTGACCTTGGAATTCTGAACCGTTACATCAAATGGGGAACTGAAAGGGGGATAAATTATATTGGAATCAAGTAATTCATTCTCACCAAGTTATCCTAATAGATATTGGCCCTTGATTGAGGGTTGATTTCAACATTAGGATCTGACAGTTTCAGTCTGTGTGGCATTTATGGCATCTTCCTTGTTCGTCCGTCATGTTATGGACAGGAGTACATGCTGATTAGGATGATTAATATACGAATGTTGATTCTCTTGATTTGATGGCTGATCAAGTCATTTTACAAGCTTTTTTCTAGTAAACAACCCTTCTTTACAATTTACTTGAATTTACAACATAATTAGGAAGAATGGCCAAAGCCGTCGCCAGGAGTAGAAAAAGCCAAACCAGAAACATAACTTGGAATTTGGAAACAACTACGTACGACGAGTACGAATCTCAAGTTTGGGACAATTCAATTTTACGATTATGATTTCTTTCTCATCAGTTTGGCAAATTGATGCGATAAATGACCAAATCATGTGAATACTTTGGCGAGATTCTGGACTCCAAAAAGGGCTTTGATTGAAATATTACCAATTCTTCAAGAGGACTATATAATCAGGCCTTCCTTATGCCCTATTGACTTTAACTGTCACTATGGGAGGCAATGCCTTCCTTATTGACACGGTGCTTTGTCATCGATTTTTTTAAAGGTCTGAAGCCACGCGTCTCTTTCAACTCTAAAGTTTGAGTGCGAATCTAGCATCTAATTAGCATATAATGAAACACATTCTGTAAAAGTTTTACCTTTGACGACTACTCGTAGATCATGTGGGTTTTTTGTAGACCTCGTCTCGGTAGGATAATTTTTCACTTTTTCATATGAGGTTCTCACCCTTAGTTAAGATTTAATGCACATCCTTTCTACATAACCTGCGGTGGGCATTAAATAAGACTACGCTTTATGACCTACCTGCAAGCATATTAAGTTTTAGTTGGATCATAGCTAACGAGAAGGACACTCGTTCGATATTTTCGCAAAGCACATGGTAACAATGCAAATAACATTTGTCTCCATACACAATGTCACAGCTTAGATGGAAGGTGAATTTATCTAGGGACTTGATAAATTGATTTCGTAACGAACCTTTTCCACTTTTTATGCAGACAATTTACACCATTTTACCTCGTAAAGCACGGCAGCGCCTTTTAATCACTTAAATAAATACTACAAGTTTTTTTACATAGACGCTTCCAATATAGTTTCAGTTTCAATGGTAGACTTACTTATTAACTTGACTGGACTTGCAACTTCAGCTCATTAATTTAATTTATTTAAGCTGATCTAGATGTGGTACGTTGGCGACATTTCCATAAACAGCCATAGACATCTTACCGTTTTTGATTATCTATCAAGAAAAATTAAAATAATGACCATTGAAGACTGTGGAGCTAGTATTTATAAACTACAAACTGGTTTTTTAACGTTATCTTACTTGGTTCATATCATCGGCGGTGACAGATTTAATAACATTAAGGGTTTCTGCAAGGGTTGATACCTTTCCTGTTAATAGGCCCTCAACACCCATAGCTTGAATTAACCCAGCGTCAGTTTCGAGAGTAAGCGCGATGTCCCCTTGCAAAATGCCCTTGGCACGGGTGGCATCTTCTGCCGAAAATTTGGCATTTTGTAAAATATCTGCAGCTTTTCTAGTTATCTAATCATAATCAAGACAACATGAGCATAAAGACAAGATACTTTGAAATGGAACGCATCAATTGTAAACTTACGGAGTCTACGGTCTTTGGGCTTGCAGAAACAAAAGCACCAACTAGACCAGAATCTGAATACCCTGCGCTGAAACCTGATGCTGCGGCTTCAGTATTATTTTCACCAAGTGCTGCTGACAATTTGCTGTTGCAAACAACTCCACCCTTTGTTCTCGTCATACCACCAAGTGCTCGTTGGACCAAAGCTGCGGCTGCGGCTTTTTTAGGGTCAGTGATACTTTAAATAAAAATTTATTTAATTTTCCCAAAGCAAAGCTTGATTGCTTCCAAATAGAGATGTTAAATTATACCCAGATGCTTGAATAGCCAAAGCCACATATGCTAGACGGTCATTTGTTTCCTTTCTAATTTCAGAACCGGGGTAAAATGTTGCTGCAGAAGGTGCTTTAGCCCCTCCCGTTTTAATGTTAAGTCTAGAAGCAAAGTCTACAGCTTGTTCGTGTGGCATTCCAACAGCAACGATGCTTGCTTCACAGAAATTTGACTTAGTGAATCCTAACAGCTAAAATTTTGGTTGAACCAGTTATAATCTAGTAAAAATGATACTAATTTATGATTACAACTGTGCAATATTTATGTTACCATATCACTAGAGTGGTTTCCAAGCATCCATTTAGGACTATAGAGGGAATAACCAAGACCAGCTCTAAACGCAGCTTTATGTATGAGTTCCAGAACTCGAACTTCAGGAGATCGGATCCCTCTTTCCAATCTTACACGTGCAACATTGTCCTTAACTTCCCAAGGTTTGAAAATTTGATTTAAAGCTACGTCTTGGAGGTATCTATCCACTGATGAACTGAAATAGGAGGAACGTCAAATCATATTCTCTGAATCCAAATTTTAAATTTGTACTCTAAGATTTCTATTCTGATAGAATTTAATTACATTTTATCTCGACCAGCTTCAATGGTATACGCGATATATTCTCGACCAGTTGTACATGAAAGATTCCCTCCAACCGCCTCAATATTTCTTGTTAGACCAAATTGAGAAGCCCCAGAGGTTCCAAGACCAGCACAAACTCTGAGCATATGAACGACCCCCTGCGTTGAGGCTGTTTCGAATCTTGACCCAGCCCTGTAAAGTACAAAATTATGATCAAATCGTGTTACTGGCTGCTACATTAACAATAATACAAAATTATATTTCCGGAGTCAATTGCTTACCGGAAATAAACCGCAAGTTTCGAGACGGGTCTATTAGTCTCGATAGACGCTACGGTGATTCCATTCACTTTACTCGTCTTCAATTCTTCTTGAGGCTTGAACGTTTCCTTCTCTGCAGATACAGCCTTGGCCGCTTTGCTGGCGTATGTGCGGGCATTTTTCGACCCAATCTACGAAACATAACATATGCATATGGGTCAGTTGGTTAGACCACAGCGTACCACAGCGTACCACAGGTTACGGGGCCACGATCTACGTGGAACAGTGCTTCTCGATATTGATTTGATAATGCTTTCAAACCTTCATAAATTACAAACATCCAAGATTCGAAAACCGAAAGGATTTTTTTTAAATATCGAACTACGATGTTCTCTCTCGCCTACTAAAAGACTTGATTTAATCAAATTAAAATCATCAAACAGAGCAACAGTAACAACAAACGTATATTCTAAAAAATATTTCGAAGATGATAATACTGATTTAACAAATTAGACAATCAAATTAACCCTCATTTCAAAATTTTCAAATACAAAATGACAAAACCCAAGTACATTAATTTTACACTTAAATCCAAATTAAACTTATCGTAACTCAACTTACCGCAATATTTCGAACATAAGGTTGGAGAGCGAGAGACATGTTACCCACACCGATGTAGACTAGCTATTTGGATAAATAAAACCTTTTTTAAATTTTGATCAAAACTCCGATGAATTTCCACCCTCAGAAATGTGAAATGGTAAACTGTGGCGAATAATGGGTTGAGGTCTAGAGCATTGAGCTAACCGGGTGAGAGTGGAATTCATTGAAATGTGTCAAAGTCATAGGGCGTCAGAGGCGCCGATCTTTGAAATACTCACATGTTACATGAGACTTGCACATGGACAAGGAGGTGAATTTATTGAAAATATTATCTCGGTTCTAATAGTTTCGAAATTTCATAAAACATCTTTTCAAGTTATTTCCCATCATTTTTCAACTATATAAACAGTACGGAGATTACTCACTTGTTGGAGGAAAGAGCAAGCGTTTAACGTGGCTAGAAAATACTAGAAATTTGAGAAGTTCCAGTCTGTTCCGGTGTGACGGCATCAAAAATCAAATTCATTATTAAATAATTGTCAGTCATTTAACTGGATTTATTTATCCTAATACCGACTACCCCACTGGATGACCTTGTCTCTCCAAATTTGTAAATGAAATATTGAACTTGAATATTGAATTGAAGGTCTTAAAGGTGTTTGTGTCTAGAGTCTCTTTGAATACCATATATAATGGTCAAATTGCGTAAATCCACCCGTTCCGATGAGAAGCTCGAGCTAGACGGCTATTCTGTAGAATTCCTTGAAAATGGAGTTGCCGCAGGAGGACAACTCACTCCGAAAAGGAGGAAATCTGAGAAGATAGTAATAGTAAATGCTCAAGACCAGTCGCCACCCGTCGATATTAAAATGAATGGATCTACCCCGACGAAAAAAGGTACGCCGAAAAGAAGAAAATCTGATAAAATCTCGGCGGATGCTGGAGAGGCTGATGTTAAGGCTCTTACTAACGGTAACAAAATGAATGGAACTTCCGAGGATAAGTTCTCAACGAAGGGACTAAAACGAAGGAAATCTGATAAAATAGTCGACGTAGTAGAGCTTCCAGACACATCTGTCGATATAAATGGAACTGCGGATGAAGAGGGAGAAGAAGGGTCCAGCCAAAAACAACGGACGCGGAAGAAATCAAAGAAGACAGAAGATGTGGAAGAGCTCCAAGAAGATAAGTCTGAAGTTATCGAGAAGAAGATTGAAACTATAGAAGAGAAGCTTGCCAGAAGAAAAGTTGAACGTAAACGAAGGAAATTAGGAATTCTGGAGAAGTCTGGAAAACCGTTACCACTTACTAATGTAATTGGTAAACGGTTCAATCAAATTTGGGATCGGGAGAGTAAGTTCGTATTGGAAACGCTTCAAGTTCTACCTGAGGTTAGAAGGCCACATTTATTCGATGATGAAGAGGATAAGATCCAGGAATATCTTCTGGAGGAGGAAAGTGCTAAAAAAACTGAAAAGAAGAGGGCAAAGTTCCTGGCTAAGATGAGGGAAAGGCAAGGTGCAGAACAGCCAACGAGAGCCCTTACACACGAAGAACTTAAGGAACGACTGCATGCTAAAATTGCTGCATTGGGTAACTAGAATTTTAAAATAGATGACTGTGACTTATGTAAATTTCTCATGGTTAAATGATATGTTTCAGGTCAAAAGCGAAATGAGAAGAAGCACATGAGGAAATTAAAGAAAGCCGCTTTGAAGGAAGAAGCGGGCGAGGAAAAATCAGATAAAAAGAAGAAGTTCATTTCTAAAGCTAATCCTAATCTAAAAAATCAGCAGAAAGGTCAACAGCACAATCCTTCACTGAAAGATGAGAAGATGGAAGAAGCTGGTGTGCCGTCTATTTTAGAAAAGACTCCTCTACGGAAGAAACCCGTGGTGAAATCCAATGGTGAAGTTGTCTACTCGAAATTCGACTTCATTTCCGGCGACAACAGCAACGCACACATGAATATGAATGGAGGGGTAGGCGGAAAGAAAATCAAACCGAAAGCTGAAGATTTGCTTAAAACTGTGCAAAAAACAGAAAGCAAAATCGCCCGATTGGAGACGGAAGGAAGGCGGTCAGAGGCAGTGTCTTTGGTCGAGAATCAGAAGTGGGGAAGTGCTTTGAAAAGAGCTCAAGGGGAAAAAATTCGAGATGATCCATCCCTTCTTAAGAAAACCATTAAGAAGCAAGAGAAACGAAAAAATGTAAGTACAGTAATATTCTTGGTTGATGTAGTCCATTTGTTCATTGTCGTTAAACTTGAATTGCAAATATATCTTCCAAAACTGAAAACACTCTAGCTACCACAAGCTCTCTTGAGATTATGGGAATTTAAAGAATACGAAATTTGCAATTTTTCAAATAAGTTCTGTCTGTAAACAGGAGAGAATTTTAAGAGATTATGAGACGACACGCCTCATTCATATTTTTGCTGTAGGCATCCACAGCATAATAATATAATATACTTTGTTTCTTGTCTCGTTCCGAATTCCAAAAGAACACATTTTCTCTTCAGTAGGTAGGACTAGGTGTATGTAACTGTAACTACTCTTTTCTTGCTAAATTCGTAGTGTTCTGTTCGTATTCTCAGATCACGTTCCGCAATTAAGCTCCCAGCTACTGTACACCGACAGAAGAGATCATTTTTCTTGAGCGCTTATATGTTGTATAGTTCATAGAGATCGCTGAATAGACCCTCGTTTCAGTAATGCCTGAATACATTGGAGAAATTTAGCACGTATTCAGTTGTCAGACAGTTTAAATCGGTAGTTTAAACCATGTTTAAACAAGGAATAGGAGTAAGCAGAAATCTTAGGGAACTTTGGTAAGTCAAGTTTGGACAGAATCAGACAGGAAAGGAAATACTTTCGTAGTCAAGTTACAGCTTAGTTGGCTTGTTCTCGTGTACTCAAGTGTAAGAAATGTGGAGGCTTCATTGTAAACTGATATGAGGTTTTGTATTTCCTACTGACGGGGAAAGTCTAATTTTCCATACTTACTTGTGTCTTGAAAGTAATCCTCTTTAGAATCATATCGGAGCTTGGTGTATGCATTATTACAGCTGAGGGAGGAATAAGTTGGAATAACGAAGCAGTTATTTAGCAATGTGGTCTGACAGTCTCTGGTTTCCGGTGACAGTAACTCTGACTGACGTGTTTTCAGTGGAGGTGAAGTGTCGTAATAGAAATTCTATGTTTGGCTGCGGGTTGTCGGCGAGTAAGAGTTGAGTATTTGTAGGCAGTGGCCGTGTATGAAGAATCTTAACTGAGGAGCTGTTCCTCAGCCCTTTTATGAATTTTTTATTTTACTCATTGTGAAACAAGACGGAAGATCGAATTTTGAATATATTTCGAACTACCTCTAATTCTTTTCAAACTCATGATGGAAGTTGAAAGTGTCCTTGGCCTTGGTAGAATGATGACTTAATTAAAAAAGTTTAAATGGAAACGGGAACGGGTCTGGTTGACTTGTCAAACCTCTAGGCCTTCAAAATTTGTTGCTGTTTAAGGCTACTTTCAATCGATAGAGATGACTCAGTGGATGAAGTAATATAATTTGATACTTTTTGATCTAATTTAAGTTTGAGGTAGGCCAGAACTGCGACCGAGCTATGCATGTCTAGACGCAAAAGTTTATTATTATTCTATTATCTATTTGACCTCTTATTGTTAAGTTAGGTTGAAGCAGTTAAGGCTTAAGGATCAGATTATTGATGGGTGAATGAATAAGCAGCTGTAGAAATAGTTAAATAGTTTCACCAGTGTTGTGCGCACTGGGGAAAGTTTTTCCGATTGTTAGTACTTGATTTACCTCAAAGTTTGGAGAATTTCTCACATTTCCTTTTAATCTTAAGTGAATATTAATGTTTGGCAAGGAATTGTAGGGAGGAAAGTTTTAAAAACAAGATGTCTATAAGAGGTTTCAAATTTCAATGTTTGAAGTTTGACAGAGACTAAAGAAAAGTTAAGATGCGGGCTTTCATGCTCCCCAACTCTGAGGTTTTGTGTGGTTCATATTGAAGTAGTAAATTAATTAAGTAGTACACACAACTCTTTCGCTTCCTCTCCATTGTATACATTCCTGTCTTACAAGGGAGAAGAGAGTAGCAAAAACTTAATTTCACTTCTAGACCTAGACTACTTGTTTTGAAGAAAGAGCTGTTGGTGAATCTATGTGAGGCCATTCCTGTTCATAAAATTATCATTAGAACTGTGGGTAGACGGGAGGAGACAGAAATGGTGTAGAAAAGCAATTTAATTCATTCCTTCATCCACCATAAAATAGTCTTGTAATCTTGTAACACATATAACACTATCCATAATTTTTAAGCAAGGTCGTTGAATTGCTTTCATCAGATTTAGGGATAAAGAAGGGAAAGGTCACGGGATATAGAATTGAGACATTCTGAACCAAAAATCTTAAAAAATCTTGGGGAAAAAGTGGATTAGCTTTCTCTCTTCTTACACACTGAACAGACATGCACAAAGTGTTAGAAAAAGAGTCCCAACAGTCTCAACATACTCGTACACAAGGTTTTTCAAGGCTATATTATACCTCTCTTTAGATTGGTGGAGATAGTAAGGAATGAAAGAAAGTACATTATTATGTATTACCAATCTTGTAGGCTTGGGATCTGGAATATTTGTGTGTCTACGTGTCGTAGTTAGAGAAGATCCGCTATTTAAAAGCGTAGGGGCTTTAAAAAAAGTCAGTCTCCCATGGACTTGTTTGGGTTTTTAGGTCGTCGTAGCGAAAGGGACGGTGCTTTGTATTTTAGTTTGATGATGATGATGATACGAGTAATAAGATGATGTAGAAAGGTTGTGGAGATGAGACTGCAGTTAAAGAGCTGGGGTTTTTTTTTGTGGAAGAAGAATAGATAAAAGACTAGGATGAATATCTGTACAATGGGGAAATAGGATGAAAAAATCTACTCTAAGCAGCTACGAAAGGCCCGTTCGTTTAAAACTTCTGATAATATTCCTCCAGATTTTTAAACCCCTCTTAACACCCCATAGTACTATGTACTCCAATTTGCTGAGTCAATGTTTTGAGAAATCTCCCTGTTTCGACCTCCCCTAGTCTAATATGTCCAATGTTAAAAAACTTTTCATGTTTTGTTGTCCAGAAGAATATTTTCATGATTTTAAGCCGATTTTCTGGTGAGCACCTTACGGTCATGGTCACCCTTTTATCATAATCGACCCGAACTCCAAATTTTACCATTACGGCATTACATTTATCCAAAGATCAATTCTGTGAAGTTTGGAGATTCTGTGACTATTTTATAAAACCCCCTATGATTGATCCTTGATCCTTACGCGTATTTATTATTTAATTTTGGAATAAGGTAAATGCATACCCAATTTTACAACTGTAGGTGCATGTGTAGAAAACCCCTTATGATTGACCCCCACGGATCATTTATTTGGTATATTTATTTGGAATTAGTAAATTACACAATCTAAAGTACCCGTTCGCAAAGTTTCGTAGATTTAAACCCATGTTATCAGATACTCCCTACGGTCATTTGACCCCCACGGAACCGATATAGCCCATCTTCGAACTTAAACCCTACTTTAGTCTAACAAACTTGTGTGCAAAATTTGATTACTCTTGATGGACTCGTTCGTGAGTAATCCGACAGACGGACAGATTCCGGTGATCCTATAAGCCCTAACGAACTGGCTAAAAAGGACATGCGGGAGAAAAGTAAAAAAAGACATTTTCAACCGTCGGCTCTTTCCTATTTTATTTTTCTAAGGAAAAGGAGATGAGAGTATTTTACGGAAATGTAAATGGTAGTTGGTAATGGTGAAGATGATGGTGATCGTGCAGTGTTGACGTTGTTGAATGAATAAGGAATAATAGTAATAGTATCATGTGTGGAGTGTGCATAACCTTTGACCGTCTGTAAAGGCTGAAGTGGTGTATTATAAGATTTTGTGTGGGATGGTGAAAGCAGAGGTGATGTGGTCCATAGGGTGTTGGTTAAGGTGAATGGGCGAAACGGGAAGTGAAATGGAAAGGTTATTCACTGCACACTTCTGTGGATGTCGTAGTGATGTTTTTTTTGTAAAATTTGCGACACATTTTTTTAGATTGTTACGACTGGTAGACCTGCTGAAGATTTGTTTTGTGCCTTAAAAGGAAATGAGCCTTTGGTAGTGCCTAGAGCCTTTAGTATGGCCTTTAGTAGAGCCTTTGGTATGTTTGAGGATTTGAAGGACGACTGGGTATGGATGGGGATTTGTATGTTTGTATTGGGTGATAAAAATGGGAATAGTAATAATACGAGGATAGGATGATGGTGAAAGTGAAAAGAGGATGTTGGATTTTATAAAGTATGGGAGGAGAAAGGAATTGGATGGTGGATGTTATTGTCGTTCTAAATGGTGCATAAGGTGGATTGGGCTATCAAAAAAGTAACGGCTGCATTTGGCTGTCCAAGGGGGTATTCTGTGGGTATATGAGATGGAGATCGATGCATACTGATGACCTAAGAATATGGGATCGAGGTGGTTTGGCTTTCTCGCTAAGTGAAAGTTGTGAGAGTGACGGGATGACTTTTTTGTTAAATAGAACAGGTCTCGAGGGTTTCATTTGGATAAGGCAGAATAGCTTTGTTTGTTGGATGGATGGGGAATGGAGAGAGATTGTAGTTGTAGGATTTTGTTGTTGAAGAAAAGCTGGTGAGCGTTGACAGTCAGGTGAGGGAGAAGGAATGCCGGTTGAGACGATGCAAGAGATTGCATGGTGATTGGAATTGAGACAAGGAGGTTGTGAAAAAATCTATTCCAGTCGTAAAGTCCAAAGTGCATTGGAGATAAATCTATTAAATAGAGTAGAGTAGGACTGTTAATTAAAATGAAATTGAAAGGAAATGCTGGAGAGAGTATTCTATCAGAGATTAAGAATATAGATTTTAATGAACTGCCTTTGTGAATTTATTGTTCCTCCTGCTTTCTCCTAGATGAGCTTAGCTACATTTACTGTACTTGTCCCTGGGACTATTTTCCTAGCGATTGCACTTGCTTTCCTTTTGATTTTGACTTATCTTAAGAATTTAAATGGTGTGAGGGATGAAGGATAATAAGAAAAACGTAATGGGTTTGATAGAGACGTACGCATCCTTCTGAACCTAAACTGGTCCAAAAATAAGAAAGAGTTGTGAAGATAATCATATTTTGGAACTGTTTATATAGGATTCTGATATCTGATCGTTAGTCTGGAGTTCAATTCTAAATTCTATGCTTTTTTTAAGGCCTTCATTGTTATAGAATTTTGAAATTGGAGTTGATGGTTGTATTGATATATATTTCTGCCTCTAGTTTTCCTTTCTACTATCTGATTGTAATGTGGTGAAAGACTGCAGATTTTTTTTCAAACTTGGACTGGGGATTGACCACCTAATTTCTAAAATAAAATACAGCGGTTTGATTCAGCTATGCGGAGTATGATTTCCTTTCTGAACGAGTTTAGTGAAAATATAACAGATTTTCTTTGAATTTAACTTTTCTAGAATTGAGGGCTACTTGCTAGATTCTATGCTGTTGCTATGTTTCGTAGTGATATTGATAAGATACTTGCATGAGGAAGATGATGGGATGAGACATGATGAGAAATGTAGGTGACAGGTTTGCTCATCGGGTGCCGGGATGACAGAATGAGAGTAAGCGGTTGAATTTTAACGAGCAGTAGGTTCTGTTCTGGACGATAGTTTATAGAGTTGTCCTAAGTATATGTTAGTGAGGTATATCATCAAAGGGTTGCGTGGCTAGTGTGTTACGTTTTTCTTCTTAAAGGAGCTCTCCGACTTTGAGTAAAAGTTGATTTCAGATGCAAACAAGCCCAAAGTAATATAGGGTTTTCAGAAGTTTGAGTTTTATTAATGTCTTAATGTGAATTTGAAGTACCTCTGCTTAATAGGCATAGAAAGGGCAAAGTGTGATCATTGATCGTATATGACAAAGTGGAATTAGATCTGGTAGACTTTTTGAAGGCATTATTAGTAAAGGACTAAGCTTCCTCTTGGGATACGACACACCAATGCTGATGGATGATTATCCAATGGAGTAAAAGATTAGAAATATGCATTATTTCTAAGGGCATAAATTATTCGACTTGTTTTTCGGGTAAATTTTCCCTGGTGGGTTTAATCTCGTTCCACTGGGAGGAAACTAGAAACAATTTGTACATTTTACTGGAAACATTGTAATTTGTAATGAAACTGACTGAATTATACAAAAAGTATTCTCGTGGTAGATAATGTTTTTTTAAATAGACTTTTATTTTATATATGAATTTTGTTTCTTTTCCAGGTGAGCAAGAAGAAGTGGGTGGAGAGGACTGAACGAGTAGAGAAACTGAAAGAAGTGAAGCAGGAAAAGCGGCAAGCGAATATTCAGTCAAGGAAAGACGACAGGGTGAAGAAGGTGAAGAAACAACAGAGGAAGAAAGGCCGAGCTGCATAAGATTGTGGATTTCTAAACATAAGCTAATGATGGTAACCCTGTTGTTATCTGAGATGTACGATAGAATTCTAGCTTATTTTTGTATAATCATCTGTACTTCTGTACAGTTTTATGAAGACGGATTTCTTGGACTTGGTACGAACTTCGAAAGATACAGGATTTATGTAATATCGTGTATTGGTATGAATTCGTATTTGTATATTCGGACTAGTTCATTACTACTTTATTGTTACTGTATTCTATCGTGGTTTGATTTGCTAATGATAAATTTAATTCAAAGTTTTCCAATCACTGCTACTGCTACTTAGATTAGCATGAGAATTAAAAGGAGGATAAGTTTGACATTGGATAAAAAATACCTAATTATCAGTTATCACTAGATGAATGTTTATACTGTTATATTTCGCATAGTTTATGTACAAAATATAAGTTTCAAAACTGGCCTAACCCTTTTGTTCTTAATTTGAGTATAAGTTACAATTCGCAGAATAAACCGTGAAAACTAGATTGGGATTGGAGAATTCGTATTACACGATTTATTGCCCACTATCTATTTATCTTTGTAATTAAAGTCAAAGATAGCGCTCGATACATTCGAGTGAGGGGAGGTAAGAAGGGCCGGAAGTATTTGCAAGTTTATGGGAAAATAAACTTTATTTTATGATCTGATGGCTTTTCGTTCCATCTATCTTGTACATTGTAGTGGGATTAGTAAATAAGAGTTATGTATGTATTATTTAGGAGGCAAATACTTAATTCGCATGCATCTTCCTACTCCCACCCGCTATGCGGATAAGATGTTTATGAATCATAACTCATTTCGGTAGAAATTCCATTTCCGAAAGCCATCCAGTCTTGTCTACAAAACACAGAGTAGTTGAGAGTAGTAGGAATGCATATATGCACGCCGCTTTGAATCCTGAGTTATTATGAGGAGACGATGTAACAATGTGCGTTGTTAGATATTTTACTGTTTGTTGTTTCTCGGTAGAAAGTAAGACTCAGCGGTGGTAGTAGTAGTAGCGGTTCTCTCTTCAGCTATAAAATGAAGCAAAAGCCCTAAGACGACGATGCATCAAGTTATGAATTCAATGACCTAGTTGATTTATTTCTGTCGCATCGCATCGCAGTCTAGTAGACGAGGACCTTGAAGTTCGAAGATTACAAAAGTTGAAGTGACGATGAATTTATAGAAGCAAGAAGCACTTGGGAGAGAATAAATCAAGCCCAAGACTCCCTCTTGTATTCCAGGGGACTGATGTTTACCTAGAAAAACAATACCATCAGAGCCCTTCCTTTGTTTTTGATGACTTTGAGCCGAGCTTGACTCGTGTACACAGACTTGGCACGTAGAATCTTCATTATGTGTTTCAATACCGATATTTCATAGGCAATTTTTATTCTTTGAAAAAAATTCACGATCGGTGAAACTGGTGAAAGGAGACTTTAGTTACCTACTCGAGAGTATATTTATGTTAGACGTGGCGTAGAAGGAGTTGTAAATCTTTCAAGACTGAGCCTCAGTCGGATTCTAGGGCTTTTACAGCTAGTCTACTTTGCTGTTGCCTTTGCCATTTATCCACATCCATCGCAGCGTAATGAGATTTGCATGTGAGAAGGTTAATCCTCCGAACGTGATACAGGGGGAATAATTCGCTGGAGCGAAAATTTTGTACTGGAAAAGAGTTCCACGGAGATCCTCCACATGAAGTGAATTTTATCGTAAAGTTATACAGAGATATGAGATCTTTTGAGAAATTTATAATCCATCTCTAGCCCAACCCAGGAGATAAAAGGCTTGTGGACTGGAGTAGAGGCAAAGAGAAAGATTCATCAAAGTACAAAGGGATATGTTTACTAATGTGTAAAGGTAGGAGAAAAAGGTAAAGGTGCGTAGGTTTTCCTATAGACATTTATACATTTTCCATCCTTGGTTACCTAATTTGACTTTGACCTCAACCCTCGGGTCATTAAAAGCAAGGGACAAAGAGGAATTTTCCAAGGGGATCTCTGGAGTTTGTATAGTTTATAGTTAGGAGCTTATAAAATTGTTTGTTTACCAGATTAATCGTCAGTCTACTCAACCTCTATTCAACTTCCGACCACTTTGAGATGGAATAATGGTGAAGGGAGAATTTGGCGGTTTTCGATTCAAGGGCGTTCTAATTATTTTATTTATAGTGTATTCTTGTTTTAAGTTTTTTTATAAATAATCCGTCATTGAGGTAACTTGCATTTATTATTAATCGGTTCGTAAGTTGGAATTAGACATTGAATTTACTGTGTGGAACATGAAACAACGGTAGTTTGTACACACGGGGTTCTGTTTGAGTCTTGAGGAGAAAGTCTCAGTCTGTGAACAATTAATTCCCTTGTGAATCAATCCTACGGGAAATGTAAAAACGGATGCTTGCTATAGAATTTTATAAAACTTGAGAAAATATCATAAGAAATTAAACAAAAATATTTGTATTATTAGCTCCCAGGTTATTGCTTTCATGTTTTACTGCTTGCTTCGCTTCGTTTAAATTACAAATCTATCTTACAAATATACTCCATAGACATTACACAATACACATCCTCCAGAAATGGTCAGTGAACCGAACGGACAGTCTGACATTTCCGGTCAATACCTCTCCTCAAATGTTGTTTGCACCTCAATCCGTTGTACTCAAGTACAAAAGAAATCCATGTTAAATTTGGTAGTATCGTCGGAAAAGAATAGGTTGACACAATTTCCTTTTTTAGTCGTGTGAGAGAATCTTATCACAACATGTCAGCCCAGATAGACAGAAGGATCTTATAATCATACAGGTTGTCGTCCCTTCACCCTTCCATCGATGATGAATCGAATCGGGAAACTCAAGACGGGGACCAACCCAAGTTTCCGCTAAGAGAGTGACATAAACCTGATTAATGATACAAGCCTCTCTTTTTGGAAGCCTTTACTTTCCGGTAGACTTCTGCATTCTGGAAGGTCTGGATGGGAGGAAAAATAGTTCATGGAATGATAGAGCTGGCATAGCTGCCTAAATGATCTGGCATATCGTCATTACAATTTTGCTAGATTTGAAACCATGATTAAAAAAATTTGAATTCTAAGGCTCCTAAATATTATTAATAAAGTTAAAACAAGAGAAAAGTAAGCTGGAAACAAAGCGAGAAAGTAAAGTAAAGTTTTTTAAAGGTTATTGCTCAATCAGAAGGTACATTTTATAATTCTGAAATCTCTAAGTTGTAACATAGAATCACGGATTGAGATTTTCAAGGGTAGTTAGTCTTTTACTTTAAATGTAGGGATTATAATACGAGATTTTTAATAATAAAAGGCAAAGAATATAGCTTCAAAGAGTATGTAACTATTTAAGCTCACAAGCTCTTAAAAATCTCAAAGTTCTTTTTACTGTATAAGTAGGTACACTATTTCCCCTTTCATTATAGTACCGAAGCGGAGGCCGTGCTAGCATTAAGTATATAGACTTACAACTAACTAAGCAGTTTTTTAAAATTGTCTACATCCAGATAGGAAAGTTCTTTAGAAAAATATATTAACAATGACTCCTTTGCCAAAGTCCAAACCTCCATGAAATGCAAGAGAGTGATGAGAGTTACAAAAGAATTGTAATCATGATTTTGATATGCCACCGCACACATCCTTTTGTATTAAAAAAATATTAAAAGCCATAAGGTACGTACGTAAACTCAGAGAAAGGCTAGAAAGGAAGCCGAAATTATGCGAGCTCTTAGGCTTTTAGCTCATGGTTAGTTGAACTGTTACTTTTATTTTTTATTCAACTCATCTACATCCAACTAGCAAGGGCCATTTTATGCTTCAACGAGAGCATTGTGTTGTTTTGATCATGAATTATATCCTAAATTAATAATTTTGACTTGTAAGTTGTAGTAACAAAGCTACTCTGGCGAGGGAAGCTTTTAGTATCAAAAAAGGATATTGAATTCTAGGCTCAACAAGCAAATTACAACTAGAGCCAGAGACGAGTAACAGCCAACAGGACGTAAGAAGGAGTAAAAAATTTAAAGCAATACCCACCCTATCGTCTGCCTCTCATCTCCTCGCAATCCTTAATCAGGATGGGAGAATAAAATTGAGATCTCTGAGTCCTTGTTTGACATTAATAGGACAGGATTTGGGGAAGAACGAGAGTGGCATACGGTAATAGAGTAGAGGTCTAAATTGATAAATAGATAGGGTAAAGACGTCAGAAGATAGACCAGGAAACAGATACCTATCCAAACCTTAGACTTTTGTACCATCGGCTCATGCTATCATTACAGCATTCAATTTGCTCCGTCATAATCTTCAAAATCTTTGACTCGAATCCTTCGCGAGACTAGAGATCCAATCTTGCCAAAGTATGTTATATAAAAACAGGCAAGACTCCGCACTGATATGATCAAATATTGAAAGGAGGGCAATGCTGATGTCATTTCATCTAGAATGATGAACCGAAACCACTATACACTACCCTACCACCCTCATCATCGACATCAAGCTTAGTGTTCTCAACATTGTCCTTGCTTTGTTTACTGTGTAAAGAAAGCAGTTGGTCTTATAATAGAATACAAGAGTAGGATGGAGAAAGAGTTGACGATGATCCAAATCCAATACTTGCAATCTGTGTCTCCAAATTTCAGTTGAAATTCATCTCAGAAAAATCACAATCTCCTCTCACCCAGAGAGAAAGGAGCGTTTTTTATACATTAGGAACAACTAAGTCGTGTGCCGTTACTCTTTACTTGAGATACAGAAATGCGGATGGAGACTGCGGTTCCCTATTGAATTGGCATTAACCACACGGATCAACTGCTAAAGCATCCTGTTCACGTTTTCAGACGGTATGATAATGAATAGTCCCCTCCTAGAGTAAATTCAAATTTAGGAGACTGATTCCGGTTCGGTTGGGTTTATAGATCTTGAGTATGGTTCAACTTCTAATGACCTTTCACCACTATCATTTCTGCCAAATTTCATATTTTGAAACTCTGATAATTTCCCTATTAATAATTAATAATAATAAATTTTCTTGATCATTGACACCGCTAAAGCTTTAAACAAGAGATGGGTATTAACTTGGAAAAAGTAGGTTTTATTATCTAAAACTTTGAAAATTACCAAACTTACTTATAAGTTCAAATAAATCAAAAACAGTTGCTTGTAAAGTTTATGGTACAAGAGTTAAGTGTGTGCCCCAAGGAAAGATACATGATAGGAAAAGCTATAAGAGAATCTCATTTTTCTCCATTTATGAAGTAAGTATTAAGCGGAGCATGTCATGTTACTAAACTTTCCCTATATGTATTTACTTGCCAGTGTCCACAGAGCATCTAGTATGAGAGAATTTCCAGAAATTTGGACATTAGTTATAAATTACGAGTTTTCCATCTGCCCTTCACCCATGGGTAATTTTTTTACTGCCTCTCTTGAGCCTGTTAGTGAAATGAAACTTTGTCCTATAGGGATACACTTTGGGCTGTAGTCTTAGCTTGGCTATTTGAAATCATGGATGGTCGAACCCTCCCCTTGTGCCTTGGTTGCAAAATTCCAGGGAGTGCACTAGCTGAATACAGTACGGTTTTACAAGCGCATTTGTGAAGAAAGTCATTTGTGAAGATTGGATCTTCTCATTCTGTTTGTTTGGTTATAACTCTTGGACCAGATATATTGGCAATAAAAAACAGGAAAATTGGGTAATTCTGTGGGGAAATTGGCTAAAAAATTCCCCACAACTTTGTCTCAGATGTAAAAAAAAAAAGCGGGTGGTGGGTTCCCTGACACAAAAGTCATTAACTCAACTGGGGAGATACTTTTATGATTTTTCAAACACTTTTCTTAGTAATTGATATGAATGACGTGAGGAAAATTATGTTTCAAGTATTTATTATTAAACAAGTCCAGCTCCTCCAATCCCATCAGTGACATCACATAAATATTACATTTAATACTTTGAATGAGTACGTTACAATAAGCTACAATATCCAATACATATATTTTTTTATTTCCTACAAGTATGCATGCACATTGGCTGAAGTACACATTCATCCGGATGCAGTTGAAAGGGCTCAGGTTACAGGTTACAAATACAATAAATCCTTACAAGCTAATATCTCGATTCTCGATACAAAAAAGGACAAGGAGATTGACATCTGTATACACTAAAGATAAGAGCATTGATAAGTTCTCCCATAAGATATCTAGGTTATCGTGGTTGTAGGTTGTAGACGCCTGGGAGTCTTGTTATTCCAAGTTCCTTTGGACGAAGAGAAGCTTCAAAGATTTTGATTTGACAGAAGAGAAATGCTTTTCCATTCCAATCCCGTCCGTTCAATGGGCTGGTCATAATTTATTTATGTTTTCTATGTTTTTTTATATCCATTTTCCATTATATTTGAAAGGAGTATAGAATAGAGAGTATGTATTTATAGAGAGAGATGTGTGTATATTTTGTAGTTTTAATATTATTACAATGTTCAAAGGACAAAATATCGTTACATTCCAAGGGTCCAGGTCTCAGTCAATGATTCAGTGATTTAATGACTCGGCGAGTCCCATTTTTCGCTTCTTTTGTTACAACATTTTCCTCCGTAGTCTAAGGGCTTATACAAGTCCATGTAGTACAGTACAATTCTGCAAACATATTACATTTCAAATTTTTTTGAATCCCATTGTACTCTTGTTAATATCTTCTCCATCTTGGGTGAGGGGAGTGATTATCTAAAGGAAATAGTTCTATCCAGGAAAAGGGCAATCACACTTCATACTTGATGGAACGATAAGATGGATAGTTTAATGTCCAGCCTTCCATGTCCAAAGTGGAGATTGGAACTTAGGAAACTTGTTTCGTTCACAAAGTCTTACAGCTTCAGAAGAAGAATTTCTTTAAAAAGCCAGAGGGGCTTTATCAATAGAGGGATGCATGAACTTGATGGTGCTATCGATATTGATGTCAATGTTTCTAGAGATGTTCTCAAAATATAGCAAACTCTTTCCACTTTCCCCGGTGGGTTCTTAATACATTTTGAGTGTAGAGATCATAGCTGAATAGATTCTATGTTCATATTCTTATAAATACATGGCAGTAGATAATAGCACAGGTCTTCCACATGAGGACTTGGGATAGAGAGTTGTGGAAATTCCATGTAGGATTTAGTGATCAAAATTAAATGTGATTTTATTACACTGTACTAGAATCTACAGTATGCTAGCTGTCAGGAGCCTCCGGCGTGACTATAATTTCAACCGTTGTGGTCATCTCTGATTCCACCTGAGGGTTGTGGTTATGGTTATTGTGGTTGTGGTTGTGATGCCTACGCCCTGTAAAATACAAGTTCAATTAATATATACTTTGTGCAAAGAGGGAGAGATAGGATTTAATATATTCAATTCAATTATAATTCTCACTCGTAATACATAAATTATTCATTTACCATTGGGTCCTGTGCGGATATTCAAAGATATTTAACGAACTGGAGTTTAATTAGTTCTTGTAGGTTTTTGCATTTGGAATTAGGGTTTCTAATTTTAAGCTGACTGTAAGTCTAAAGATTTTAAGTTATTAGAAATTAGTTCCAGCTCTATAGTTCCGATTCCGATACTTATACTTTAGGGTTCTGAGAATCCAGGGAGAGATTTAATTTGAAATAAACATAACATCAAAGAGAGCTTGCACTGATTCATGGCTTCTATGCTTCAAGCTCAGGATGCTAAATTTGTATAAAAGACTTCCCTCCACAGGAGGTAATAAGTTGATTTCCTAAGTAAACAGCGAATTACAAACTTTTGATTTAATTAGTTGCATTTGCATAGAAAATGGATCTAAAAGTTGTGCATGCGAGTTTTTTTAAAGCGTGGTCTCAGAAAGTGTAAGATTTTTATATTAGTAAACAAAGTCTATGTACTCTCTTCCCTACATCATTAATAGTCTAGAACTGCAATGCTGCATTTCAATTCCACGTTTTATGTGTTACAAATGCTACACGGTGTATCATAAAATATGCCTAGTGGAACATAAAAAGCGACTGATCGAAGTTTTTTATTCCCAAGACTTACCATGTGTAGCGGCCCAACTGATGGGTGGACTGTTTTTGGCAACGGATGCACAGCTTCTCTCAGAAAGATAAGGGTCGTCCCTGAAATCAGAGAATTATTATTGTTTAAGCTTTTAACCCTTTGGAGTGGAGACATTAATATCTACAGCCATGGTTGTCATACAGTTTATCTTAGGAGGTTTCCAGGGGA
>JAQFYM010001144.1:0-38891 GCA_034694785.1 Agrenia bidenticulata | reverse complement strand
TAATCGTGCAGACGGACGGACGGACGGACAGACGGACGCAAGAGCATTCGCATAAAGTATCTGTCGATACTTAATAAATGACAAATTTATTCCAGGCTACAGAGAGAGGTTCAAAACACTGTTAGAACTAAAAGCATTTTGATCCACTTGTGGGAAGCTAGACAGAATATGACAGAAATGTCTGGTTTTATTGGAAAGCACTAACTCATAAGCATACAGATTTAAGGACACCCAATTTATAGGCACTCATTAATGTTTTTGATTCAATTTCAATTTTGACTTAAATAGAAACGACAATCTCCGCCTTGTTGATAACCTTCTCTAACAACATAACACAATTTAGCACTCAGCTTTACATCAAAACCCACCTCAAGTATTTTTATAATCTGAATAAATCAAATTTTTACTAAATTTATACCCCAACACCCAAGGATTTTCAATAAATGTCAATAACTCATGGAGCCCCAGTTTTAGTAATAAACCAAGAAGCAGATCAGGATTTAAACACGATATAGAATGATTAAGCATAAATGCAAGGAATGATATAGAAATCCCACCAGTGGCTTCTGAGCATTCTTGAGCAACTCAGAAATAACAGCAATGTGTATGTGAACTATATTAACATATAATTTTGGACCTCTGGTTCTTGTCCATGGTGAACAAAATACTTTCAGGCATTTATGAGTACCCTCATCAAGATAAAAATATATCATCATCATATCCTTCTCAACTTAAATATTAATGGAAGATATGAGAGAGGTTAAAGCGTAGATTTTGTTTTTCACATCACTTCTCCACAATACAGAGCCCAAAGATTGGCTTCATCATTAAAAGTCAACTCAATCTTGCACTCTTCTTTCATTACAGGAGAGGAACAAAAGTTCAATAATCCGAGTTCAAACAATTTTTATATACCTTTTAAAACCATGAATAAGAAATTTCTGAGCAGTCCGGGTCTTTTATTTATGATCTTATCTGCTATTTTAGTAATTTCAAAAAACAAAGCAGAGGGTTTAGTTAATACCCCTTCCAACGGAAATTTTTTCACAGTGCGTATCGGTAATGGGGAAGACATTTCCGGGATAAGCCCCCAAGTACGGGTAAATGACCCCAACTATCGTTACAGTTCTGATCAGATTGAGAGGGTCGGTAATAAAATCAACCAGCTCCAAGGAGACCTCCGTCTGACCGATACTGACTATCTTGGCCAATCCCAGTCGAACATTGTCAGAGTCCAATTAAATCCACGGAGCGCATCGGGCTTTCTCTTACGTGGAAACGTCGAACGAATCTCATCGACCGAAGGTGAATCCTCTCCCTCAGCATCCCCGTCTATTGAATGGGATCAAGTCCACTCTCAAACGCCAAAAACAGTTGTAGTCGCCACTGCAGTCCCAGCTGGGGGCAAGAATGTCAGACGGATTCAAAACATCTTGGTACAAGAGGATCTTGGTCAGTTAAGAGAGGACCAAGTTATAAATCCACCTCCGCATGAAGATATTGCGAAAATGGCGAGATTCATCGTTAGAAAATCCAGTCAGTCCGTTGTTGAAGTTTTTATTTAATATTTCATACTAACTAACTTTCCGAACTGACGATTTAAGCAATTTCTTAGTTTGAATTAAATTAAATTTTAATATCATTTCAATTTAAAAATAGACTGGACATCAATGGCGACGATTTCTTCCCGAAAACCAACCGCTGGTTACCCGTTTGCAAATATATTCTCCATTAGCGATGGACCTACTGACAGTGAGTCTACAGGGATACCTTACATGTACCTGACACCCATGGAAATCTCCGTTAAAGACTTGCAGGTATTAATGTTCATGTCAGTTTCAATAGATTAAGTGCGACGAACGCGTTAAGAACATTGCTAAAATCCCAATCACAAGCCAAAAAATCTCTGTATCATAACCTCCCTGATATTCTGCACTTGCTCTAACTATTTGATAATTGAAATGGTTGGATTGTGCTATAGGAAAATTCTAAAGCGTCACTAACAATGTCCCTAGCCCAAGGGGATTACTGCAGACTGCATGACTATGATGAAGAGGATCCACGTTGCGCCCACGTTATTCTAACAGGGACTATGGTCAAGGTACTTATTGCATTGTTCTATTATAATTATTTGAGATCAATGTAAATACGAATATTAGAACTGAAGAGTTGTGAGTTCTCAGATTGAAAACTCAACGAGAGAAGCCGGCTTTGCACAGAAGGCTTTGTTCTCTCGACACCCAGAAATGCCTGACTGGCCACAAGGTAAAGAGTTTTCAATTTTTTTTTAAACACTTAACTTTTTTTAAGAAAAAATTATATTCATTTTGATTTACAGATCATGGCTGGTTTTTCGCAAAGTTGAGAATCTCCAATATCCTTGTCCTGGATTACTTCGGAGGAGCTAAATCTGTGACACCCGAGCAATATTTCCAAGCTAATTCCGATTACTAATCCATATTGCTAATTGCTAATGCAAGAATATCGATACTTGATAATAAATCGTTTCCAACAAGTTTTTTTCTCAAGCTTAAGTACAAAAGAAGTTTTGATTAAATAAATACAATACAAGCTTATTTACTAGCATAATTTCAATAACAAACAACTTAAACTACTTGACAATTGACTAAAACAAATTAAAGAATTTCAGATACCTAAGTTTGTAACTATATAATTCTTATGGTTTGTAACTCTAATTGTTCGATACTCATTTAGACTTATGGAGCTGTTTGCGGGATTGGTCAGGTGGAGGCCCCGCATGTGGTTTGATGGTTACCTTAGGATCCTCAGGAAGCTTGACTTTCAAGGTAGGTCCAGGAGGCACCTTTCGGAGGTCAAGGAATAGTTCCTTGAGCAACCTCAGCTTCGCTTTGATCTCCACATAGCGATTATACCGAGCCCGGCTTATTCCCCGTGTCATGAATTTCCCTTCGTCATACAGATTGTTCAGCTTCACAAGTCTGTCAGACATTTTCCGATGTTGTGTCATCAGTCTAAAATACCAAATAAATTATCATTTTCTCCTCATATTATTTGAGGTCAAGATTCAGCTCTCATTACATATTTGAAGTGTGGTGAGTTCGTTTCATCGCCTTGTACAAGGAGTCCATCCACAAAGGCGAGAATATAATGTTTCGATTATCACAGAGGTCATCGTGTCGAAGTCGACGGACAAACTTACTCCCCAATTCATAAAAGTCATCAGCAATGCCCATTTTCTGCCTTGAAAGCAGTTGTCTCATGTCCAACTTCTGTCTACGGAACACCGCCTCCTGTCTCTTATACACGCCCGACTCTTTCTCGTCCGTTTGGGTTTTCTAGAAATAAGATCTCATATTGTTAAATAACATTCCAGAAACCAAGTCCGGTGATTTGGATTCATCCCAACCCTAAAAGAATCCGTAGCCTCTGAAATCTGCATGATGATGATGGCAATGAAAATGTTGGAAAATAAGAAGTTGCCCAAAACGATGCAAATAAGGCAGAAAAGTCTACCCTCATGAGCCATGCCTGCATCGACAAACTCTTGCAGTATCTCAGTCCACCCATCCATCTAGGTTTTCAAACATTTTTGCATTAAACTTTATCATACACAAAAAAAATTGATACCTATTTCAAATTACGGTAACAAACGAAAAAAGCCTTAGCATTCCCATAGGCACTGAACCCCAAGTTGAATGGAGCCCTGCTTTCTCCGAGAAAAAATAAAAAGCCACGATCGCTGCAATGTACATAAGAAGCACAAGAAGTATCACGACACTCAGTACATGGTTCTTCAACGTCTCCACCAAAGCTGTTACTAGGACCTAGAATAAGTGCCATGCAAAGTTCAGACACCAAACCTAACCATTAAGGTATTATTAACGTCACCAGAAGGTACACACATTCCGAGACATAATGACCGACCTGAATATGTATGGAGAGGGAGACTCCCCGAAGAATCCTTAAAGCTCGTATGATGATCATGAATCTAAGCCAGGATATATCAGCACCGTAAGCCCATTCCGCAACGGCCTAAATAGAAAAACTAAAAACTTAACTAATCAGATAATTTAATTAAATCTTTCAAAATCACATACCTTGAATAAAGAGATGAGCAAAATTAAAAAGTCAAACAAATTAAAGCCCGACTGGAAGTACTGGATTGGATTCGAGTACATTTTCAGCATGAACTCAATAAGGTAGACTGACAGGAATACCTAAGATCATAAGAATCATTTCCATTTATTAAAATCATTTCTTTAACAATATGACAGAATGTTCAAATACTCGTTTGAGAGTTTTTTTCTTCATAAGATTAATGACAATGTACACTGTCTAAAATATTGAAGAGATGTCCATAGCTCTCCTTCCGATCTCCAGTCTCAGCAGCAAGAAGGGCAGCATTAAGGACGATAACTGCCATAATGAAGTACTTGAAGGTGGACGTGCTTACAATGAAGTTAACATATGCGTGGAAGCCTTCCATCACACGGGGCTGATGGAGTTGCCGGGTAACTCGGGTTCTATAAATCAGAAATACATTCTAGTCAATATCTGAAATCTCTCTCTTCAGTTTGAATCAATTTTCGAGATATGAATCGAGTTTTAAAGGAGTTGCCAACGCTAGCTAATAGCCAAAGGCGATGTTAATTCTCAGAGTGAACTTTAAGGGGATTGAGTGTCAAAAACAAGATTAATGAAAGACTCACATAGGTCCTTTGCAAGGGTCCTTAATATATAAACTTGATCTCGTTCTACCCACCCCACGCTCCCTGAACTGTCTGGCCTTCTTTCGAATCCTAGCCCTTGGTTGCCTGTAAAGCGGGTGACCTGGGTAGTAACTGTAGTACTTTGACTTTTCAGTCTTGAAGCAACTTCCAATGGGGACTTCCCTCTCATCCTCCTCTCCTTCCTTCACTTCTCGACTTCGAATTTTATCTTCAATTTTATCCCTCTTCTCTCGCTGTTTGTCTTCCTTCGTCTTCTTTGCGGGCTTTTCCTTATCTCCTTTGACCGAACTTTTCTTATCCTTCTTATCGTCTTTCGCCATCGACTCAAGATTCTTGACCGGGAGACAAGTCCTCATGTATAGTTCTTTCTGCTTCTCCTTGGGAGTGAACTCCATCTCCACTTCGAACCGAGCTCGTTCCTACCCCACAGATTTTTAATTTATAAACTTTATACATACATGGCTTTTTACAGATAAAATACATTGTGTAGAATGTTCATTTTACGGAGTGTCCTTGGCCATTGTCCGACTCTTTAAAATTCAATAACTTAAAAACTACTCGTACGGTTTCCATGTAATAATGTCCTGTGAGAGCTAACATCCGTAGGAGGTATGCGTGAAAACATAAAATGATCGTTGTTCAAAAAATAAGACCATGCAGGTGTACCCGATTTTCTAAAAAAAATTGCCAAGGACACCGACACCCTAAATATTTGTATTACCCTGTAATGCCCCGAGTCAGCCACAATGTCCTCCCAGTGTGGACCCTTGTATACGAACTCTTCATCTTTATGGTGAAGCAGTCCCTTGCGCCTATCTCGAACTTTATCTAATGTTTCTTGTTCTTCTTCGTCCACAAATTCATCGTCTTCAGTGTCAGAAGCTCCAGCCAGGAGCATGGCTCTGAGGGCATCCGCAGCCCTCTGCATCAAGAGTGGTGACCAGAGGTCTGGATCTTGAGCTTCTTTCTCGACTATATTAAAACGTACACACCAATTGCTAGAAAATATGAACAAGACAAAGCCATTTGCGTGTGCATCATTAAAATATTCAATGAGACAGACTCAAGAACTCCGAGGGTCGGAAAGGGTCCATCTGAACAGGGACTTGATCCTTCCGTGCCTGAACAGATTTGATCATCTCTTGGCCAAAAATATGCTCCGTCTCGTCATCATGGTCTTCTGCCATTTGATTGTATCCAAAGTCATCTGTAGAAGACAATAAGGACCAGTACTTGGCCTTCCGGTAGTCCATCCGATTTGCTAACATTTGAAGGAACACGTGCGTGTGGTACTGGTATCTTTCATGAATAACCTCAAACTTTGTCTCGATGAAGTTACGAAGCCATGAAGGGAGTCTGGCTAGTTCGAATCTGCTTTCTCTAGAAATTCCGGTTATCTGAGCGCCTCGGGGCTCAGTCCGGTCCAATGGGGTGCAAAGGTCTAGGTCAGCCCCGAAGTTCTGAATCATCTGTTCTTCGTCTGTGGTCAAAGCTCTGCCCTGCTTTCTTCCTGCTTCTGCGAGGTCCTGGATAACTTTGACAGAATGTTGTTTGAAAGGGTTGTTGGGATTGTCTCGCAAAGTTATTTTCAAAAGCCGTCGAATATCGATCCACTGAGCGTGTTCGTCATCCGTGGACTCCCCATTGCTCCAACCTTCTTCGTCGTTTTGAGCAGTTAGCTTGGCAGTAGGGTCCTTGGGGTCAGGGATCCCTGATAATGGAGATGGACGCGTTTTCTTAACATTATCGTCGTCGGGCCTTTTGTGTCCTTTTTCGTTCTTCATTCTATTGACCGGTGTGACGTTTAATAGTTACTGCTTAATAATAATTCCCTAATTAATTCTACAGCTAAAATTGAAGGGCAGTTAACATGTAAAATCGCGATAAGCCTTTAAGGCTAGATAAATTGATGCTGTATTTTCGTACATAAAAATCATCATTTTTCACGCAACTATTTTGAACATGATCAGAATTTGATCTATTTCTATGTAAACTGTCAAACACAAGGTAGGTTAAAGTTCATTCGTTTCCGTAGAAACGGATTCAGAGAATTACTAAAGTCCCAAAATAAAAGCTGCCGCTTTTTATGGCCCATTCGTTAGGGCTTATTAGAAAGACAATTCAGGGGGGAAACGTTGCCCCAATGCCAGGGACGCTTCCATTAGGTAAATCGCTGGATGGATGGAAAATCATGTTCAGATAAGCGTGACCTTTAGAAACTATGGAATAGAATATTAAACAACCCACACTAAATGTAAGTCTGCGAAACCTCTTTATCCCACTTACCACTTATAAAATGGATCTGTATCTCATGATAATAAGGTCTAAATGAATAAATATACAATACAATACAATAAAGAAGGGTGGGCCCAGGTCAAGAAATATTTTGCACATGTTAACTGACGAAAAGACCCAACGAGTCGCGAAAACAACAAAGTCACCTAAATCTGGACTATCAAATACGATACTGCGAATGAGTTCGAATAAATTTTTGACGGGAAAAGCTGTCAAATTTATTTTGAAACTCTAAATTATTACTACATATCCACTTAAGTTACTACGATGAAACTGATTTGATTTAAAATTATGATTTTAACATTTTTTGAATCCCCTTGTTCCAAAACATTATCCAGTTTCCGAAACTCTTGGAATTAATGAAGATGACATTCCTTTAAATTCAGCCCTCCAGCCATTTCCTGTGTTATTCTGACTAGTCTTATATCGAACAATCGCTGTGTCTGTTGTTCCACTGTACACAGACGGTAAATCCTGAAAAATCAATGCCAAATAAATTAATAACTAATCTATCGACTTCAAGTTGAGAAACTTGAGTAACACAAAATGTAGCTAAAATTTTCACAATTCCACTCACGCCAGCACAAAATCTTGAAAAGAGTAATGGAGTAGAAGATGGATTGTGTGAGTCTGCAGACAAAATCTCTACGAAATTTGATGAACAGTCCCCAGCAATCATGAATGCTAGTAAGCAAATGAATTAATTAGTACTTTGTAGTAAAAGTAGAACAATCTTAGAAGCTTTCAAAGATTTACTTTTAAATTCAATTTTAATTAAAAGTCCGGCAGGGACACGGACGTTCCACCGACAATCCATATTTTGTGAATAGTTTCCTGGGTAGAAGGGACTTGTGAAACTCCCACCAGTGTGGAATATATCTCCACCACAACCCCGGCCTGAATTTTATTTCGGTTTGGATAGTTCATTTAGAAAATTTTCTTTACTTTTACGAACTGGAAAGAATGCAAACCTGCTGCTGTTGTAGTATAAGTTATGTCGTAGCCAAGACTCAATTCCAATCTTGTAAAATATTTTACCCAGAGAACGCTAGAAAGAGAGAACACTGGATTTGGTCTAGATGACCCACAATATTTGGCTAAAAGTTGACCGCTTGGACTTGCGTCTCTGACCTAAATCAAAACAAATCATTCTCATTCTCATTATGAGTTATACAGTTATACTCTAGCTCTAGCAGAATATTTATTTGGTAAAAACTTTCCCTTATGTAAGTCAGACACAAAAAGTACTAAAATAAAGAAGCTATTGATCAGTTTTGAAAATCACAATAGTAACATCGGCGAATAACTTTTCAACCATGAGACTGAAAATTTATACCAACTTAGAGTGATTAATTAACGAACCTCAAATGCAGAATCAGTACATTCAGCAGCCGTAAACTGCTCGCTTGGAGCTCCAGGTAGTAAAAATTTGTTAAAATACAAAGAAATAGAAGAACCATTTTGAGATAGAACAGAAAACTGGCATGAAAGAAATATAGGCGAATGTCCAGGATATTCCGGACTGAAAATTCGGCCTTGAGGGTTATCATAAGTTCGATTGCAACCTATAAAGCAAAATCAAATCATTTAACTTGTATCTACTTCATAAACGTAGACAAACTAAACTTGAAGATCGCCATATCTAACTCACCTGCTTTCTTATACTCAATCTTAAACCCTTTCCCTGAGCCAGTTGAATCCGTATGAAAAACTATCTCGGCTGAACGTCCCACTGAGAAGAAATCAGGTGGAGTTTGACTTCCACAGTATCGAACGTCTTGGAAAATATTAATCTGTATATATAAATCCTCCCTTTAAGCTTTCCTTCAACTCAAAATCATGTGGATGAGTTAAATCAAATAAATTAAATTCCTTACGCCCTTCAAATTCAAGTTACGGAAACGCCAGTCGGTCGGACCGTTTCCAACAAACAGAATAGGTCCACTAATGCCTTCAGGGGAAGTGTACTAAAGAAAAATAACCGATAATAAAAGTGAATTTTTCCAAGCTTTACATTTGCATACCGAGGTAGAAACGTCTTTGATTTCTAATCGATCATCGGCACACATTGGGCTCGCTTGAATATCCATGTCAATGAATTTAATGTCTACTTCGTCAAAAAATGTCGCACCATCCAGTGTCCATTTGCATCGGATATTATTCCCATAATTTGCAGGATATCCAGGAGAAGTTAGAGTTTTAACTTCCTTGGTCGCATTGAGGACAAAGTTTTCACCGCAGGGAGCTTTATATTATCACATGCTTATGGTCAGTCCATTCAATACACGAATAAGTATTCAGCTACTCCAAATGATTGTAAACTTACATGGCCGATTTCTTATATTTGCCCTAAACCCTGGAAAGTTGTATGAGCCATCTGAGACAAAACGAATCCACATGAAATTCATAGAAGCGGAAACAGCAGGAGGGACAATGTTTCCACAAAACTTTCCTATCAGTTGTCCAAAAGGTCCAGGGCCGTCGTGAATCTATGCAAAAAATGTTTAGACTAATAATTAGTCCTCATCCAACGATTCAAGTTCTGTAAATTCCAAGTAGCCAATACAGCATACATACCTCAACAAAATCATATGGGCATGGATCATCAGAAGGCCCAGATTCAACAGTTTTTCCAGGCGTTCTTCCTCCCCCTTCCAAATTAAAAGTCTCAAACGTGAGTTCCAATGCTTGGAAATCTGGACCTGAAATCAGCCACTGACAATCCAAGAATGGCCGGTATTTTCCATCATTATTTATATTCCCACTTCGAATGGTCAATGGACCAGAAGTCGTTACGTTATGCTTGCCCCCACAGCCTTGGCTTTCTCCTACAAAAATTTCCAAACTGAGTTAATCCCTATATTCCCAATGTAACTGGACACTACAAGAAAATGTTAGTTGATCCTTACCAATAGTGAAGTCAACCGAAGCGGAAAAGCCTCCATATTGAATGACCCAGTCTGTGAAAAACTGGACAGTCATGATTCTACTAGTCGAGCTGATTCGGTGAAAATCATCCGTCATATTTCCACAAAACGTTCCCAACACTTTGTCTTTCCACACCAAAGCGCCGTCAAAAAGACTGACGAAATCAAACGAACAAGCCGTCTCAAACTCTAAATCCAGTGTTTCAAATTTTAATCTAACCACCATATTTTCGGGGGCCCGAACGACCCAAGTGCAATTCATATGTGGGGCTGAAGTGAAAGGATGACCAGGGGAATTAATTCTCCCAGGTTCGTTTATCTCGCCCCCACACTTGTAAATACTGTACTTCACCCTAAACCCTGTATTTTGGTAGGAAGCCCTGTAATTGTATGATATCGTAACAGCTCCTCTCCCAACGAACGCTGGAATGGATTCCGTGGAAGAAGATCCACAGTAAATGCCACTGGAATGAGCTCGGTGTGTCGAGTTTCCTTCCCACATGGTAACATTTACTACGGGGCACTCAGCGTTCATTTCTTCTACTGAAGACCCAAATGAAATCGGCACGGCTACATCAAAAGGTGACATAAATTCTACAACAATGTAATCATTGGGACTTCCTTGTATAACGTAGTCGCATCTTTGAACCTTCCAGTTCGACTCCCACCCCATCCAAGTCCAGAAATTTTCAAAATTTACACTTGATGAATGGTTATAACGATCATAATGAGCGGACCTAACGACTCCAGCTGGATCTGTGAAAATACCCCCACACGGAGAATACCATGCTAAGGAAAATCCATCGCCATCCACGTTTGCATTTGTTCGAAATATAACCTTGACTGATGTGCTAGTTGTATTTATAGGACTTGGTAACTGTCTCCCACAAAATCTTCCAATGGACTTCCAAGTAGTGGAAAGATTGGGATTTTCATTTTTGACTAAGATTTCAACTGCATCATTCGTACAATTTGGTGTCGTTTCGATATCAAATCTATCGGTGAATACTAAATTCAAAACATATCCTGGAACTGACTCAATTGTCCATTCGCATTCTGTATTTGGAGGATATCGCGTCCCAGTCTCTATTTTAGGAGACTTCAATTGACCGTACTTCTTATGAACGACTCCTCCACATCCTCGGGAAATCCGTTCGGTGGAGATTTTGAAGCCTCGCCTATTGTTGTCGGTATTTTCATCGGAGTGAAATTCAATCCAGAGTTCAGATGACATGGAAATAATGTCTGGTGGGATATTTGACCCACAATACTTTCCAAGCATGGGGGAGGACTGATACTTCCCATTACGAACTATGACATAGTCCTTATCACAATTATGATCACGGTCATCTAGGTCTATTTCTAAGAATTTCACCTGATTGAATTAAAATATAAAGATGTTAAAGAGTTCAAGCATTTGTAGAGTACTTGACAAGTACATCCTATTCTATATTTCATGAAAATCACCTTGATTTGAGAGCCTGCACTGTAGTCCAGAATCCAGATGCATTCAGTATTGACCGGGTAGCTGGATGGAGAATTCGGACTTGTTATATTATCCTGGGGTCCATTCAGTTTCCCTCCACAAGGTGAAACTCTATAGCTGAGATTAAAGTTGGATTCTTTAAACCCTGTTTCATATTCAACATGCAAAGAGCTCCCTGGAATATATAATTTCACATTTGAAAGAGAGCCACAATAGCTTTTCCATGAATATTTGTAGGCAACATCTGAGGGAGATAAGCGTAGGAATCCGTGTGGGCAGGATGGTCCACTAATACCCCAAGGGGGAAGCTGTAGTTGATTAATTGTCACAACCAAAGTTCCGTTATTCGAAGTTCCTTCACTCTTCCAGTCACATAATATTGTTGTTGTTGTGTTTGGAGTCCCAGTAGTTACATTTGGAGAGAAAATCGTTCCATTGAACTCGGGTGTCGAACCACCGCAAACTGAAATCAAATTAAGCTCCATTATCCATTAATTTAGAAGTTTTTCTTTCATAAATTAACGTTTACTTGTTGGAAGATCTGTTGTGTATCTTGCTTTGAAACCTCTATGCGCCACAGAACCATCAGTACCGAAAAATAAAGTCATTTTATTTGTGGTGGTTTCAACCGGTCCAGGAAGCACAGGCCCACACAATGTTCGATTGTAAAGTGGAGGTAAATCGCGCCATTGACCTTGGTAAACCTTGATAATTTAAATGAATTCATAAAAATCATATCAACTTGAAGATATGGGATTTTTAAATTCTTTACCGCAACAGAATCATAACAAATTCTCCGACCATTTGCGAAGTAAGTTTCTTCCAGGTCAAAGTCCAGGAATTCCAGTCGTATTCGTCGCCCTTCCGGAGCAAATATTTTCCAGGAACAATGTCGATAATGGGGGTAGGCTTGCGGATAACCTGGTGATTGAATTATTCCGGTGGGGCTTCGTAATGTACCTCCACAACCTATCATTCAATATGCATGCATGATAAGGTTATTGCCGCAGAGCCAAACTGACTTTGCAATTATAGTTAGTTTAGGTTTGGTACACTTACTATCCCTCTTAGCTCGATAAGTGAGTTTGAATCCGCGTTTTGATTCTCTCTGACCATCAGACAAAAATCGTACATGAATCTGATTAGTACTTGACTGAACTGCAGAAGAAATTGCGCTACAGAAGGTCCAATTTCGTGGATTATCTATTTCTAAAGTTTGTAAAAGTTACAATTATCAATTAAATATTTCTTTGAAATATAAACAGCATAATAATATTTACCCGTAATGTTTTGCTCAGTCAAGATAACCCTATCTTTAGTGCAGTTCATTCCGGCGGTATTTAACCCATATCCATTCAAATTTAATTCCGTAAATTGAAGAGTCAAGTAAGTACGCTCAGGTCCCTTGATAGTCCACAAGCAATCTAAGTTCAGCTCGTAAGGATTTGGATATCCGGGAGACGTAATTGTCCCAAACCAGCCAGAGACAGTTCCCCCACATGTCGCTAAATAAAATAAATTAAGGTATCATCGATACAGTTTAAAAATGCAATACAAACTCTACGGAATTAATATGATATATTATTCTGTACCGATTTTGGCTTCAGCTTTAAATCCAGTTTGAGGCTCCGAAATGTTAGTGTAATACCGTACGTACATTATGTTACTGGTAGACTTTTGAGTAGGAGGCATGTCTCTACAAAATGTCCCAATCTCTTGGGAGAGACGTGTACCGCCGTCTCTTATCTCTATCCCATCATTTGGGCATCTGGAAGATAAAAATTAAAGATTCATTATTCCAAACACATTTCAAGAGTTTTTTTAAACTTACTGAGGGCCAGCTAGAAACTGAAATGAAATTTGAAAAGTCAACTGTATAGCTTCCCCCTGAGGAGCGGAGATGATCCATTCACACTCAGTAAAAGGTGGAGGAATCTGGGGAAAATTAGGCGAATTCAAATTCACTGATGGTGCAGCATCAGTCAAATATATTTCTCCCCCGCATCCCGCTGAAACTTCAGAATATACCAGAGCAAATCCCTATAAAATTCAAGATGTAAATCAAACTCAGTCCCTTTTAAATTCCCCAAAGTAGGTCTTTCGAAATAATACCCTCCGACTATGCGTAAACGCTTGGAATCGAACGTAAAGAGTATTTCCACTTGTTTCTTGAGCTGGAGGAGCAGAATTTCCACAATATCTCCCAGACCCCAGGAACGGTGATTCCGAACTTCCACCGTTTCTTAGCTAAACAATGAAAATGGTATTATTTATTTTTCAGACCTTAAGTATAGTAGCTTTAAGACACAGTTGTAACGAGTTACTATTAGTTCGTCTGTCACACAGTTAGACCTTTCATCGCTGTAAATATCAAACAAATCAAAACTGACACGTATAGTTCTGCCCGGACGAACGATCACGATCTATACAAAAAAGACAAACGTTTGGAAGAGCATAATATAGTTGAATAACCTTCTCTGATCTGATGGATTACTCCATCAAAAATAAAATAAATTAGACTCACCCATTCACAGGAAGAAGTCACGTAGTTATTTGGGTACCCTGGAGTCGTAATCCTCCCTCGAGGTTCTCTAAGGTATCCTCCACAAACTAGCGAATCAATAATCAAATTGTTTATAATTTACAATATAATTTACAATTAATTTAATAACTTAATAAAACATAACATGAAAGCACTACTATTGAAACCATCAAAGTACCTGTGGATAAACGGAAATTGAATCCAGGTCGACTTCCATCCAAATCCGTTTGCATAATTAGCTGAAGAAATCTCCCTGAAGAAACGAGCGTAGTATTCACTTGAGATCTGAGACAGATAGTCTTGTTCAGAAAATAATTTGGTTGACCGTTTCGTCCTATTTAAAACATTATAATTAATTCTTTGAGATGTACTTCCTTATGAAAATCCAATTTCATTAAATTAGCTCCACTCACCATCATAAACTTCTACTCGGTCATACTGACACGCCGGATGAGATTCAAAGTCCAACTCAACTACTTCAAGCTTCACCCGAGTGTGAGGTGGGGCATCGATTCCCCAGACACATCTAATATTATTCGGGTAGTTGTAAGGATAGAAAGGACTAATCAACGTCGTTGAGTTTCCTTCCATCAAAGAAAAGTTTCCTCCACAACCTGAAAATTAAAATTCCTTTCTTAATTTCACACATATAAGAGAATGTTGTTTAGAGTGTAACAACTCACCAGTAACATTTAGTCGGAATCCAGATGGATCTAGTCCATTAGGTGATTGAACTTCTCTCCAGGAAATTTTAAACCAGTTGTACCAGATGAGTTTGTTATACTCGATAAACACGACATTGCCTGTCGAGGTAACGGGTGCAGGATTTGACCCACTGCATTTACGAAATAAAATTGGAGCCTCTGAATCGTAACCGTCATATATCTACATCAAATCATCAAATACAAACTATTCCTAAAATTAAAACGTACATTCTTCAAATGGCAAAGATGTCTTTGTCACACAGAGAATTATTTATTTGTAAACTGAAATATATATACAAAGACGTCAAATAAAACTCACTGTTAATCGGTCGTATCCTTCACATTCTGCAATGCTGTTTTCGTCGTAGCCATTGTAAAATTCAAAATCAAAACTGTCAAACAGTATTTCAATCGAATGAGATTCATTTACAGTGACACGCCATGTAAAAGTTCCAGTCAAGACGCTAGGGTTGGGATAGGAAGGTGATGCGATTTCTCCAATCGACCCATTCAACTCGTTTCCGTGAACTTCAATACCCAGAAAAATTATACTCATTAAAACGGCCTATAAAATATCTCACTTACGTGATTTACGAAAGCTAAATACCAAGGTTAAAGTCGGCCCAAAAGCCTGGAGCTTGTCCTTCTGAGTCAGTTCTAAATAAGATCCACAAGCGCCTAGCCGCTGTTATGTTTCCTGGAATATCATTTCCACAGAAATGACCCAAAAGTTTTCCTGCTGCATTGTTTTCATGAATTTCGAGGAAATCGCTGTTACAGGACTCACTCGAATCAATCTCGAGGCGGCGGAAAGAAAGCTCTACCTTGTTACCTATAAATTTAGATTCCCAAGCATAATAATTTTAACCATTTAATTTATAATACAACTTCGCCCTTTAAAAAAATATTGAGAATTACCAACAGTAGCTTCAATTTCCCATACACAATCAACGTTGGGTGGGTATCCAATGGGATAGTTAGGGCTTGTAAACGAACCATTCATTGATGTTAGAGTTCCACCACAAGCTGTAAATAAAAAATTAGACTCTTGGAAATAATACTTACTTAGGAAAATACTTCAAGACTAGCTAATGCCGATTGGAAGTGTAATTTGTGACTCATATATTCCGTTATATGTATAAGTGTTACCCGAAGTGGAATGATCATAAACTGCTCGGAATCCATAACCTCCGTGATAAAGCGTAACTAATCGTATGACCAATGAATTTCCCCGACTAGTTATCGACGGAGGTATCCGAGTGGAACAGTATCGTCCCAGTGATGCTGCTTCTGCATCTTCTCCATCCAAGACCTCGATGTAAGTAGATTCGCATCCTATCTCCGTTTCTCCAATTATCATATTCATACTTGTAAAAGTTAAAGTCACATGGTCATCTGATGTTGGCCCGACAATAATCCACGAACAATTTGTAAAGGATGGAATCATGTTAGGGTAATTTGGGGAAGTGATCGCTCCTGAAACGTCTCCAGTAATTCGGGCTCCACATCCCTAATTTTGACATTTTAAGGATATTTGAATCTGGATATTAAATATTTTACACAGTAAGTCTAAACCGAAGATAAAATATGATAAGTATACCGTAGTGTAGTTAGCTTTGAAACCTTTGGAAGAGGATGATCCATCCGTCTTTAGTCGAATGTACATTTTATTCCCTGTTGAACGAATGACAGGAGGATCCGGAAGTTGGTCTCCACAGTGCAGTAACAACAGTGGATCGAAAGTTGACATACCATCGTATACCTATTTCAAGAAAGCAGAGCTTGAAAAGTAAACAATTTAATTTAACAATAATTTTTTTAACGTTCACTTACGGCTACGTGGTCATACGAGCAGTTAATATGGCGCTCTACAATAAAGTCCAAGAACTGAAGTTGAACTACATGGTTAGAATCGACTTCGATAAGCCAGCCACAATCATCATTATGATCATATTTCTCCGGATAATTTGGAGAGTAAATAAACCCATTTGGTGCCTTGTACCGTCCCCCGCATCCCCCTCTAGTAGCATAGACTTCACCCATGAATCCTTTGGCTGGAATACTTCCATCACTGAAGAATTTTAAGTACATGTTATTTCCATGTGCAGTTATAATGGTGTTGCCCGTCGTTGTGTGACACAAAGTTGATAATATTGGCGAATTCTCATCCGGTCCACCATATACCTAAGTTGTAGAATATTTTTAAGATCAAAATGATAAGATTAAAAAGCCCTGAAGGAAGACTATGGCTACCAACGCCTCGTACCACTAATGAATCGAAATGACAATCCTCTTGTCTTTCAATATCCAGCTCATGAATACGCAGCTCCACTTTAGTACCCAATTCCGTTGTTACATGCCAATAGCACTCTACATCATTCGTATACAACTTCGGATAGTTGGGACTTTGAATTCGAGCCCAGTTTTTAATTATTCTTCCCCCACAACCTGCAAGTACATGTGCAGCAATTAATTTAGGGACCAGAATCCACTCTTGCTATAAAAAGTAGCTCTAAAAAGTATTTTAATTTTACCATTCACACGCCATTCCAAACGAAATCCATTCAGAGCTAATGAATGATCCGAAACGAAATTCACTAACACGGTGTTTTTTGTTGAAGAAATTTGATCAGGGCGATTATTGCCACAATATTTTCCTAGAGAAACTAAAGGGTATTCTTCCAACACCTAAGAAAATTATACACTAGTTGTCATCTTATAATTTCCCAGCTTAGCAAACTAGAAAGTCGAGTGACTCAAAACCGTAAATTAAAAGTATCCCCATCGGAACTATGGGTTATACATGTTAGCCATTGAAATTCAAATGCTTAAATTAATGTACCTCCACGAAGTCATAAATACAGCTATCCCCACGAGGTTGTTCGACTGCAAAGTGAGAAAACGACATGTTCACTTTATTTCCTCTTGGAGCTTCGATAATCCAGGTACAGTTTCTATTATGAGGGTAAGGATTTGGGAAATTAGGACTTTCAATCACTCCATGGAATCCTTTAATCACTCGATTGCACGCTGTAAGCATTTTAGAAAGTTTTTCATTTAATTATATCCACTGAAATCTAGAAACTTTAACTACATTTACACTAACTTGCTCTGTAATTGATTTGGAATCCACGTCCACTTGAGCCGAAACCACTCACAAATTTTATTCGTAAAGCTTCCCCACTGGAATTTAATGTCATAACTGAATCGGAGTGGCAGTATTTTCCAATCAATGGAGATGCACGGTTCTTCCCATCCCGAATCTGAAAGTTTCATATGAGGTTACTTCTAGGACCCATGAAAGTTAACTGAGATTGTTATGAACTAAAATGAGTCGACTGTTACACCTCTATGTGTTCTCCATAACACCCACTTGAACGCTGGATGTCTAGATCAACAAATACTAGTTGGATAACGCTTCCTTTGTTAACTTCAATTGTCCAAATACATTCCATTCTTGACCCATAGCTTAAAGGATAATTGGGCGAAACCAGAGAACCAGATGGAGATTTGAGAGCCCCTCCACATCCTAAGGGTACATCACAACTATGGATTATTCCACTAAGTAACATTGAATAAATTAAAATAATTACCAGTTGTAGTTCCATCCCATACAATTTGAAATCCTCTCAGACTTCTAGAACTGTCCGATGAGAATTTTAAATACATAGAGTTACTGAAGGACGGAATCCGCCTCGGTGGTAGAGCATTTCCACAAAATTTTCCAACTAAAGGTGATGTGGCATATGCTCCGTTTCTATACACATGAAATAGAAAGTGAACAACAAAGAACGAATTTATGTAAAAAAAAAAATAATATTTTTATACCTTATCTCCAGATAATCATAGCTACAACTCGTACTAGTTCCATTTTCCATTTCAAAATTGGTTACATTGAGCATTATTTGCCTACCAGTAGGAACTTTTATGATCCATACACACATTTTTCGATTAGGATAAGGTTCAGGAAATCGAGGTGATCGAATTACTCCATACTCAGTGAAATACTCGCCTCCGCAAACTAAAATTCGAAGTCACAGCTTTGTCAAGTCATATTAACGGCTAAATAGAAAATAATTATGATGAGCAGTAAACCTGTGCTCGAATTCAAGAGTACATAATTGGCCATAAAGCCATCATGGGCGACGCTGTGGTCCGATCTAAACCTAATCGTCATCGTATTGTCCGAAGAGCTCATCACAGGAGGAAGGTTCTGGCCACAGAATCTATCAAATTACTTCCAGTTCAAATTCATTTATCTGTGACCATCGTTTTTGCTATGACTTGTTTATCATACCTTCCCATAGAGCTACCATTTCTAAACATGGTCGAGTTGTCGAATATTTCTACGTAATCAAAATTGCAGCGCTGGCCCTGCTCAAGGCTAAACGTAACCCATGTAAGTCGAATAACCTGTCCAGGAACGCCTCGAATAATCCACGTGCAAGCAACGCCGTGAGGGTAGACTTCCGGATGGCCAGGAGAGTTTATGACTCCATGGGACTCCCTTAGAATTCCTCCACATCCTGAAATAAATTTATATGATTATATGAAGCATAATATCCCAACTTTTAGAAAATTATTCGGAGGCACAAGAATGTTCAATCATTGTAACCATCCCTTTACCCGTATCGATTGTAGAATAATTGGCCAGAAAACCCCGATTCTGTAGCGAGCCATCAGTTTTGAACTTCAGCCAAAGATAATTGTGAGTGGAAACGATTCGTTCTGGTGCAGATTCAGGAGGGCCACAATAATGACCAATAAGCGTTGAATTTTCAGTGTCTCCATCACGAATCTAGTGGATACGAAATATCCAACGAATTCCCAAGTAAATAAAAATATTCAAGGTATATGGCCATAAATTTGTATCAACCAAACAACTCACCTCAAGATAATCAAACAAACATCTTGTATCCACTCCAGATTCTACGTCGAAATCTATGAAATCAACTAAAATTCCCTTGCCCACTGGTTGAGAAATCAGATAAATACACTCTCGGTTTTTAGGATACTTGTTAGGATAGTATGGAGACCTTATCAAACCATCCGATGCTGTCAGAACTCCTCCACATACTAAATAAATAAATGAATATTAATTATCCCTGTTTTGCATTTCATTTAGATTTTTTGGGTGTTCATTTTAGTGAAAATCTTCGACGAACGAAGAATTGACGACGAGTTGTACAGTACAATAACGAAAGATTCAACGCATAAATACCTGCTTCATATTTTGCAGCGAACCCCCCAAAAGCCACAGACTCGTCCGAACGAAACTTAATGAGCAGTTGGCTTCCTCTTGAATTTAAATCTGGTGGAGGGTTGCTCCCACAAAATCGACCAACTAATGGACTAGTAGGTAAATTTCCATCCCGAATCTAAATGAAGAGAACCACAACAGAATATAAGACATACATGACACATTACTCATGTTAAAAACGTTGAGCTCAAAGACAAACCTCGACATAATCATAACGACAATTATTGCTCCCTTCGAGCTCAAAAGTAATAAATTTGAGATTGATTCTGTCCAGAGGAGTTGGGAGTCTAATAAGCCATTCACATTCTAATCCGTGAGCATAAGGCTCGGGATGTTGCGGAGATGAAACCACTCCAGTTGGGGCCGTCAGAACTCCACCACAACCAGGTATTCCTGTAATTATTGAATTCTTCTGACTTCTGGCCCAAAAAATCAAATCGAAATTTTCGAAAGGTGTAGGATTTCAAACAAAATGATTACTAAACCTGGGACTTCTGCAAATGTTACGTGGAAACCAGCGCCAGTATTGGAACTATCTGAATGAAATCTAATCGTCAAAAAAGGTCCAGAGGAAACGAGAGGAGGAGGAAGTGTCGTGTTACAGTACATAGCCAAAACCTGTGAATTCTCTTCTAAACCGTCTCGAACTTCCAAATAATCTACATATGAAATTTCCATTACATGTGAATTTAAAAAATTAGAATCAACAAAGCTAAAAATAATTTAGTGTTCTAACCATAAGAACAATTAGAATGAGTTTCAATCTGTAATGTTGCAAAAACAAGTTGAATTCGCTTTCCGAGGTTCACTGAGAGGGACCAAATACAGTTTCTATCATGCGGGTAGGTTCCTGGATATCCAGGAGAGTTGATCGAGCCGTGTGATTGATTTGATATAAATCCCCCGCAAACTAAACAATGATATGACAATATGACATGAGTAAATCGAGATTATAAAAATTATAACGATTAAATTATTACCTGGGTCAGTTGTGTTCCAACTAAACTCGAATCCTAATCCAACTGTCGAATGATCAGAAGTGAAACTAAAATATAGAGCATCGTGGGTCGACAAAAAATTCCCCCCCTTAGGGAAGGTTTCTCCACAAAACTTTCCGATCCGTGGGGCGGAACTATCTCCACCGTCTCGAATCTATTTAAAGCAAATATATCGATACATATTTTCAAAAATACTAAAATTTATTAAGACATTATTTATTTTAAACCTCCAGAGAATCGTAATTACAGCTCGGATTTCCTTCCAAATGAAATCTTGTGAACGTTATGTTCAGAACTTGACCAACGGTTGTCCTAATCACCCACACACAGTTCACATTATTTTGGTATGTTGACAGACTGGTATCATGAGGATATTGCAGTGTGCCCTCAGAAGTCATCAAGACACCACCGCAACCTAAAATCATAATTGACATTATTGACATAATTGAAATTACACTAGTTCGCTAATTTAATTTTTTTTAAACTAACGTAACACAATCATTTAAAGCATCTCATTGTTTTAATGTAACTTACTTTCAACTTGAAGTTCACAAGAATCTCCTGTGAAGTCTTGAGTACACCTGCAAATGTAACCGGAATTCGAGGATGTACGAATACATAAGCCACCATTTTGACAAGGATGGCTTTGACAAGGGTCCGTTCGTGCAGAACAAGTTGGACCTTTAAAAATTAATAGTTTTTCAGAAATTTTTTTTACTCTGATTATTAATTTAAATTTAAACAGCAGCTTACCATCATATCCAGCCATGCAGAAACACGAAAAAGTGTTTCCATTAGAGTGACAAATTCCCGAATTTGCACAAGGGTTTCCAGCACAAGGATTCGCAATTGGAGGCCCAATACCTGAGCCACCCCCACCGGGTTGAGGTTGATAAGGAAAACAACCATTCAAACCCATCCCAGTACCCGTGTAACCCGCTGGACACATGCATTGTACAAAACTTGGACCAATCGCTGTTAAAATATGAAATTCATTAAATGAGTAAACCATCATTCAATAATTATTCAAAGTAGCCTAAACTAACCTGGATTTTCGACACAGCGCCCTAATGGGTGACAACCCCCATTGTTAACTTGGCATATTCCACGGTACTGACACAATACACCATTTCCAATGTAGCCCGGTGGACATTCTCCGCACGTTCTTGATCCCTGTGGAATTCAAATAGAATTGAATCCGTGCAAAAATCAGACGATAGAGTCGATAGCATACAGTTTCTAGAGTTGTCGGATTTGTTCATTTCATATATGAATGGACCATGGCCTAACAAATTCAATGACTTACAGGAGTATTCATACACTGAACCATAGGGTTGACACTGCAACCTCCGTTGTTCACAAAGCATTCGTTGACATCCATGCAACGATGACCATTTCCAGTATAACCTAATTAAGGAGAAAATAATTCAGCCAACCAGAATTTGTAACGTGGTGGTTGGATTGGAAGATTTACCTAGAGGGCAAGGACCACAAACATAACCCCCTGGGGTGTTGATGCAAGCTACCGGTGGATTTACGGAACATGATGGATGACCAGATGAGCATTCATCTGAAACAAATCAGGATAATGTTTAAGTGATTTTAAGATTAGTCCATCATGGCATAATATCTGTACGTGAAATAATGAGATTATAATGCATCGCCATTACCAACATCCACAGTGCAAGCAGGATTCGTCCCATCTGTTTTCCATCCCTATGCAAAGAAGTAATAAAATTGAACCATGCATTCCCCATAGACTGATTCAGATTTTGCAAATATTACCTGGTCACAAATACAAGTGAACGGTCGTGACCCGGTATTGTGATTAATGCAAATACCATGACCACATAATTCCCAAGGTGCTGCACTAGAACAGTCACCAGCTCTTCTATTGCAGTGAATTCCCATCCAACCTGGTCCACATTGACAACTAAATTAAAATGTTAAGTACCTCGTTTTAACACTCACGATTACGATCGTTACGACCAAGAAAAATATAATATCTTACTCGTAGCCACCAGGCCTATTGATACATGTCGCTCCATTTTGGCAACCGAGATCTGTTCCACGGAAGTTTGCACATTCATTTACATCTTGTTGACACTCGTGCCCCTTACAAAATCAGATCAGTGTTTTTAACTCGCTGGTGCTTCCAAATTCAATCGAATACTTGGACAAATTGTACAAAGTTTTTTTAAGTTTCCAATTAACATACCTCCCAGCCGTCCCGACACCAACAAAATGCTCCATACATAGTTGGTATGCAGGTACCTCCTACATTTTAATTCCCAGTATTAAATAGTCATCTTTCAATTTAAAAGTTCTATTTCTATGTTTATGATGTATAACAAACCATTAGAGCAAGGGTTGTTCCCACAAGGATTTTCAGCAGAATCATGTCTCATCCGATTCTCTAACGCAGTAATCTGAAAGTAACGATTATGTTTATGAGTGTATCAGCAACAAGAGTATTTATAAAAAAATTAAGAAATTTAAGCATGAATACATTTAAAGCACAAACTAATAAGTACCCGGTTTCGAAGTCTTCTTAGCCGACTATTTACTGATGTTCGACCGGATCCACTTTCCTAAAAACATACCGATGACCATTCAAATAATTTGAAACTGTAAAGTTATTTACGAATTAAGCAGTATTTCATCGAAGCATATTCAATAATATTCATAACCACCTCACTAGAAGAAACGTTGTAAACAAGTTGTCTTTCTACATTTGTGAGCCGGGTATCCAGTGATTCCACCAGATTTAGTCTATGAATAGTCTAAGGAGAAACATTCAGTTGAATGTTTATGAATATATGAAACCCGTTTAAAATCGACCTAATATATTAGATTTAATTATCCATTAGATTAATCGACCGTACTTGTTCCAATGATGATATTCGTTGAGACAGTCCAGCAGATGCATTCGTCGGAGAGCCGAAAATCTTCTTGAAAGTATCCAGATCCTTTGTACTATTTTTTACCTGCAAAACATACCGTTGATAACTACGCAATCATTACCTTTAAACACAATTTGGAGTAACATGTTGCTACCACTAAAAGAATTTAAAGCAATGCTACTAACGGAAGACACAAGGTTGTTCAACTCCACTTCATTAAACAGTATTTTCCCTGTTCCATTTGCCACGAGAACCAGGTTTCTGTGCTCAGCCGGCACCAAGTAGATGTGCCCATCGTCCACATAGATCTGTGGCCTTGCGGCGTGACGAAAACATTTAACAAATTAGAGGCAACTTTGATAATCACTAACTCAGAAATTTGTAGAAAATGTTTTAAATGCTCTTACTGAGAAAGCCGATAGTTTATTTGCACCGCGGAGGCGGATTCCCACAGTTGAACTATGAAAAATGCCTGTACAATGCATACAATAGACAAATCTAATCTTCCCATCCTTTCTCTAGCGCTGATTACAGCATTTCACACTTTGAAGAAGTACGTTTTAAAAATATTTAAATTATGAATTTTTCCAAGAACTAAAAAATATTTTTAAACGCTTTAAAAGGTTTTAAACTTTACAAAGGGAATTTCAAATTAGATTGAGATTGAATGGAATTGGAAATTCCTGGAATGATCTAAATATTGGAGGTCTGAGGTAATTGATTTCTGGAATGAAACTGAAATCCCTAGTCTCAAAGGGTATCCGAAGTATGAAAACTCATAGTAAGTAAATCGACGTCGGCTAGGGTAAATGAGCAGCTGCAGGGTGGTTTTCATGAAAACGCCTCAAAAAAAATCTCAAATTTCCATACGATTAACAAACAAGTGCCAGACTGCCTTTTCCCGTGTGCTGTTACATGTTTATCGAGAAAGATGAATGAGCATTATCAAAACTGTTGAGAAACACAATCCAATTTAAAAGACATTCAACAGACCAGGCAGAGCAGAGTGCCAAACCAATCGTTCCTACAGTTGACAGTTCGTATCAATTACTAAAACGTTGTCTTATTAACACCAAATCATGAATTATATATAAAGAACAATAAAGTAAGATTACCAACTTTGGAGCATTAGAGGATCGCCGACTTTATTCTGCGTTGATTTTTATCAGATAAATTAATAATAAAACAGTTCGATTCGGCATTGCTAAACCAAATCAGATCATGATTGAACAAATACAAATAGCACGCTTCAAGACTAAAAAAAATCTTATTCTAGTAATTGTACGCAGTAAGTGCTGTTCTGAAAAGCTCCCTTCCCCTATGCATGGAAGGATAAGATACTTTTCAATTTGGACATTTCTAGAAGATTTAATCAAGGTAAACTCCCACTTTCATTCTCCTTCAATAAAAAATCTACATTGTCTAATGCTTGCATCAGTTCATCGTCGTCGTCATCTCCAAATGCGGACCAATCCATGGAAAGACTTACCTGAGCTTCAGCAGCATCACCACTGCTTGATATTCCTTGAATCGGATTACTAGTTTTCTTGCATACACTATCACTATTCTCAGAACCTCTTCTTTTAGGAATTTCACCGATAGCAGAAAATAGTCTTACAGGTTCCTTCGAGTTTTCGCTGAAACCACCTTCAGTCATATCGTCTAAATTTGTATTCAGTATCTGTTGATATTCTTCCATCGCTTTGGAAGGACAGAAGTCACAAAATTGGATAACTCGTACACCTTCACTGGTCTCAGAAATAATCGGTTGATTTTCGATTATAGAGTGAGAACGGGCTGCAGTGACTTTTGAAAACAAAATTTTCTTCACTGTATTGGGTACAGTTTTCTTCATTGTGGTCATACAGATTACATTTTTTCTTGTGATTGTTAATATCACTTGGCGTTTAAAGCGAAGAAATCCGGACTGTAAATTAATCAAACGATTAAATAAACATTTGCATTCAATTTGAATAAAAAAACTCCATCTAATTAGTAGGTAAAATTCATTTCTTACATTTTTGACAGCAATAGCAGTACCAGGGGATAACTCCGATCCGTACATTTCGACAAACTTTGCATCCATTGCAGCGAAAATAGTACCTGAGGGATCCATTAGTTTAATACTGGGGTTCTTAGGACGACCTCTTAATTTTCTTTTGTAGCCCATGATTTCTGGTTCTTCTTGAACGACTAAAGCCAAAAATGGAATTTTGGTTGTAACTGGATGCTTTGAAACCTTTCTTCGTATCCAACGAATGTTCATAAAATGTAGCAATCCATTCTGGTCCTTTGGATTAATATTCAAGACTTTAAGCAGTTCTCTCCAAGGAGCTTTCGTGATTCGTAAAATTTCTTTGTCACGTGAAGGAGTGAGGATCTGCAACGATTTCGAATTCGATTCCGTCTGCAGCTGTAGCAAATCAGAAGCAATAATTTTCGAAATCTGTTGAGTCAAAGGGTGATCGGAGTTATCCAACAGTTTGATTTCGCGTTGGCTGATTTCAGGTAATAGTCCTGCTGGCCCAGGAAATCGTCTTTTGATTGTATGTACCATTTTCTCGTAATTGGACAACTCATCAGAATCCCAGTTCTCAAAAAAGTCTTCCCTAGAATTTGCTGTGTTGACGGTTGGCTTAGAGGAAGATGAAATTGATTCTGCAGATTTCTGGTCTTTGAGTCCTAACGAATTTCGACATTTCGGTGTTGTGACTGTGAGCCTTATATTACTGAGTTGTGTGGTTGGTGGACCCATTAATTTTCTTGAATGTTTAGAATTACAAGAAGTAATATTAACGCTCAATTTTGTGGCTGCTCCTTGCACTACCGCTGAATCAGTATTTCCTTGCGGTAATCCTCGCGAGTTCAAGATTGCAGATTTTTCAAAAACTCCATCATCACTGATTTGCGAAAGTAACTCATTCTCGGGGTCATCAAAGTCGTCGAAGTTTTGCCTCCATTGCTGGTTTTCTATTTTTTTGTACATTCAAAAAACATTGCAAGAGCTTTATTGGTACCAAATCTTGCTGCCTAATGCCTAATTAATCAATGCGCTTACCAGCATCAACAATTGAGTTTTGAAGGTCCTTGTTCTCAGTTCCAGTTACTGCAACCACAGCTATCGCTTGAGGTATTTCCGAAACTGGATGAACATGATCTTTTTGAGATGGGAAGTTTTCCAGATCTCTAGCCTCTGAACCTTCTGCTACAGCTTCAACGAGGTCGTCATTCTCAGCAAAATCTTCCTATGGAAATCAAAGACTTTATTATTCACTCTGTTACCTTCAATTCAAGTCGCAGGGTCTCCCTATCCTAAAACCTACGGTATTTACCAAATAAATTGACAGTATGTATATTTCGTACTCCAAAATGGCCTAATAGGGTATTTTTATCCTTATCCTTCTCCCTCGGCACAGCAAAGACAGGGAAAGAGGAAGAGCATATACATTCAGTAGGGGTCAGGGGGGCATTTTCATTCAAAACGGAACAAGGCAAAAGGGCAAAGCGCATAACACGTAAGAATACCGTCTATGGCTTCCGGCTACCACTGCTCAGCTTTAGGCATACAGTTTGAAGTTCCAACTGTATGCCAAACTTTAAAGGGTTCAAGTGGTAGATTAAACTAATTAAATGCCCCTTGCCCGTCTATGGCGCACGCCGCACAGGGTCACTCATGAGTTCAGGACAGTGTAAGAAAACGATTATTCAAAGACACAAAGATGAATCAACTGATGTAATCAGTCTAATAGTTAATACCCTATAAAGGATGAAATCAGTTAACAAAAGATAACAACATGTTCCACTGGTGCTTTGTTGTCCGTAACTTGATTATTTAGCTACAAGCTTTACCGTTAAAAATTAGACAGTACCCTGTCTCACTCTGAGAAGAGTGAGACAGGGTACTGTCTAGTTAAAAATATATTAAATGAGCCCACTGCCGCTGTCTCAAAAAAGATGGGACGGGCACGGGACGGGGTGCAGTTAAATGTACATACCTCGAAGTCGAAATTGAAGTCGTCGTCGTCCATTGTTTAACTGTTTGAATCTTTTAAAATCGAAATATACAAGAATGTTAACGAATGACTTACTACACACTATTTATAATTATAAACTAATTTCTAATCTGCATCGGGATTAAGACCAAGTGGAAGGGGAAAGCAGGAACGAACGTGCTAAAAAGACTCAAGAAAGAATCCCGCGGAAAGTTTTCAAAATTTCTGACATTGTAAATGTGAATTAAAAGGGGCACTCTGATATTTGTGAAGAAACTTTTATCACCGAATTTCAAATTTCACCCTAAACCAGAACTGATGTATGTGAATAAATTGCAATTGAAATTATTAACTACATTTTAAGTTTTAACTCTTAGTAGCCCAAGTCAATTTTCTAAAAAAAAATGTTAGAATTTATATTAAAAAGCAGAGTAAAGTACGTGGCCTTTGGGCTTGTGTGTCTCTTTTTTGTAATCTTACTTCTCACCGGTTCTGGGGACCACACCGAAGACGAGGAACAGCTTGGCCGTATTGAATATAAGAAAAATATCAATTCAGAGGTAATCATTTCAAGTTGTCAGTCAGTTTAATTCATTTTCAATTTCCTCGTACACCGTAAGTAACTCTGAGGATGGTGAATGGATATGGATAATAGTCACAACTGGCACAATCATTTCGAAAATTTAGACTCACAATTCGGAAATGTCAGCAACGGTGAACGGGGCCCTTCAAGTCGGGTAAACATGGTATGTAGCGATAGGGTGACCCAATGAGTCCTACTAATGAATATAGATGCACGAGTCTCTGCAAAGGTCAAAAGATCAATTAACTACCCTTGAAGCGTTCACACTACACAGACACACTAGGAATTCCAATTTAATTACCTGTGACATTGTTAACTTAAGTTATTTTCAAACTTCCACATGTGACATGTGTATACGTACTTACACTAAATATTAGATAGATCAAGATTGTCGAGGCACCCGGGCCGTGGTCCCTTAGCTTGGAGTACGTAGGGAATAAGGATCATACCGAATCCGCAATGTTCAACTTGATATTTTAGAAGATTCCTAATTTTGTATCACTTTCTAATGATAAGTACTGATATAATCCCTTACTAAAACATGGGAATCATAAAATGTTAATTATTTGCCTGTGTATCGATCTCAATATTCCTATGGTTTAATTTGTAGAGAGCTGAAACATTAAAAAAGCAACGAATCTTGTCGAAAGATAAAAGTCATCCTCCAGAGCAAGTTGAGGATTTCGAGGTAAAATTTTATTCCGGGAAAGAGCTCGGCAATCAGCTCGACAATGAGAAGAAATCATTTCAAGTCCATAACGTAAAAATTACAAATATGGAAAGAGCAAAGGTACTTCTGGAGTGTCAAGATGTGTTCTCAGAATTTGGGAAGGTCATACCCCCCGGAGGATTCTTCGAGTTCAGAGTCACGGACCTCTTTGCGAAAAGGCATTACTGGTGCTCGGCCAAATTTGGCACGTCTGAGTTTGTCTTCAGAGCTTATGGAGAAGGGGCTCCAAGGGACAATAATCAAATCGCCTTGCACAAAGATGGGGCTTTTATAAACGGGAAGAATCAGCTCATGGAAGGACATCCTATGCGCTTTCGACAACCCAATAATCCTAATGGGCCCAGAAAAGTAGAGATTTCGTGAGGAAATCAAGCCAAGCCTGGGCAGTTACTGGTTTTTAATTGAAGGGAAATGGATTTTTGAAAGAAGAAGGTTTGTGTTTATAGCTTGTGTAGTCCTAATTGACTACCTAAAGCATTAAAAAAAGTACTATAATATTTCTACTACCAACTCTTTTAAGATACGATCCTTCAACTGTACTTAGACTTAAAATAATATGAAATATGTAATGTTGTGGCATGTTGTCTTAATGTATATGTCTGGTTAGTTTCCACAGGTTGATATTTTAATTTGATAATTGTGAACATTCCACAAGTATCTTTAATATTGGCTATATTTTATTGGTTACAACTTCTATACAGTTTTATAACATTTATTGATGTACACTTGATTGAAACTGCCAAAATGTTATCAGGAAAAACTTGAAAAAGAATTTCTAGTCTATTTCTATCGGAGTTGTTAGTCAAGGTCAAGGCCGAGTGTGGGAAGTTGACTTTGCATTTAAATAAAATTTAAGCTAGAGAATGCAAAGTTAAATTGTATGGTTTATGTGAGATAATCAGAGGACTCGAGTTATTCATACGCATAATGTAAATGAATCAAGTCCTTTCACCAGACCTTTGTGATCTCCTGTAATCGGTTGTTCATTGTTTAATAAATGCAGTTTTTTACGGTAATTCGATAGAATCCAGTTCTTTAATACAGATACAGTACTCATATTTTAATTCTGTATTTTAGTATTAAAATGATTAATCTTTTATGGAATCCCCTATACGGTCGAGTGAACCCCACGGCCACGGTATCCGGTCTTTTATTCCACTCTTCAGTCTAAATTCTACGTGTGAGTATCTTTTGGTAAATAATTTAGTCGAAGAGCTTTCATCGCCCGGTTAGCGATAGGGGAGTAGGGGACTGTTCGAAAATTACGTAACGCGTGAAGTGTGGGTCTGAAGTCGCGTCACGATCTATGTAAATGCTCATGGAGGCGGCCATGTTTTCCGTTATGAGCGTTCTGAAAATCTGAATTTTGGCGTTGCGTAATTTACGAACAGTCCCTAGTCGTGGATTTTATATTCCAATTTTACTTTTGCTAATACACGATTTCCTGTAGTCCTTAAACTTAAATTACATATCTGATATCTCCTACAATTCCATGGCGTATTAAAGGCAATAGCCCGCAGGGAATTATTATTTATTATAGTCGTGCTGTTCTGTATACGTCGATACAGTTTCTATTCTATCTATTTACAAGTTCCAATACCGATATTCTGTATATTTTGTGGAATTACTTATTACAATTACAATTTCATTAGCACGTGGACGTTTATCAGTCGCTAAATAGCTCTTGTGAAAAACATGGTTTGATGGTGTAGTGACGCACAAACAAAAAATAAGGCTATTCCCGATACGACTAATAATTTTCATGTTTGGTTGTTTCTGTCCTTGGACATATTGCTATTGGGTTGAAGCTTCTGTCTACAATCGTTAAACAATTAAATTTTAAGTAAAAGAGAAAATCGATAATGAAGAAAAGGTTTTGTTTCGATTTGGAATTTGGCATATACTAGCACGTATTTAGTAGTACAAGGTGTCTCTAATTTTGGATTCAAAGATAAAGGAGAACGGAAGTTACAAAAGTTATTACAATCGAACCAAACGTCACACATGGTTATCATTATCATTCCTTGACACACGTAGACCCTTCCCACTGAGTTACTGTGCGGGGAAATTTCAGAAACCCATAGGCTGCCAGAGGGCCAAATTTCCCATTTATAATTAAAACGGTATCAAAGGTTTCAAAATGCCTTTTATTTTGTTAATCTCCATTTTCAATCTATGTTTCAACATTGTCAAAGTTTTACCTTTCGTGCTGTCATCCAACACGAGCGGATATCGAATAGATCTCAGCGATTTCAAAAACTGTGACATCAATGTCCAACTAGTACAATATCCTCAGGAATCGCACGACGGCCTACAATTCGACAATGTAGTTGGCGATAGCGATAACCTTTGGTTATTCTCAACCCAAATATCAGAGCCAGAGAAAGCGATGAGAAAATTCCGAGAAAAATGTTGCAACATTTTCATAATGTTTGAACCCACTTTCAGTCAATTGAATAAATCCCTTGAAACTAGTTTCGGGTACAGGGAAGATTCCCTTTTTATTATTCTTCTCCAGTCATTATTGCCAATACCAATTACAAGTTTACAGATGTACAATGCACAATTTCAGTTCATGTTACCCAACACTGAATACGATTCGAAAAACTATCGATACATGCTGTGTTACTTTTGCAATGCTGAACGGAAGCTTATCAGAGTTCCTAATCAATTTCATCGATATGGACAAAAACTCACCGACTACTGGATTGCGAAGACGAGGAAATTTCACAGTGCCCCATTTGCAGTAGAAGGTTCCAGCGGGGACGCTTGCCCTGCATTTGTCGAATTTCGACAAAAGTTGTGCAAGCCTTCCGACAAATTTTACCGCACTGCGAGCAACTATTTCAATTTCTCTCTAGTTTATATGAAATATGATGACATCAACGAATTTATGAATGATTACGAATATCAGAGCCAAAACTCCATTACTACGTTTATAACGAGAGATTCGTACGTCGAACATCATAGACACATTTCGATCTCTTCGTCAACTTTTATTCGTGACACTGAAGATTATGTTCTTCTTTATTGTGAAAATCAACTACTTGCTTTGACATCATCCTACACATACTGGTTATCTCCTTTCGACACCTTCACTTGGATACTTATCTTTCTTAGCGTAGTTCTCCCTGCTTTGTTAGCATCGAGAGGTGTGTCCTCATTCCTAATATCTTTGTTCACATTAATCCAAATAATACTGCGGCAGAACTCTAGGATGTACTCGGTAGTTATTCAGACGCTTGTCTGTATATGTGCCTTTTTTCTAACGCTAAGGTATGAGACAATCGTGACGAGTGAGATAACTGTTCCTCCACCACCAGTTTTGGCCCAGAACCTTAGAGCACTTATAGTCGACCGTGGGTTCAAAATGATGTTTCCGATTCGGAATCTTAGTGAGATTTATAATTACGACCTTCAAGAATTTAAAAGTGCATTTGAAAAATACAACTTGAGCTCAATATTTAACCAAAGTATTCAAGTCTTCAGTCCTCTCGAAAATCATACGAGGGACAGTTTGGCAAACAAGAGCAACAAGGTCGCGACAGATGTAGCTAAAAGGGAGCAAGGATGGAACCTTCTCCGTTTCCAGGAATATGCTAAGGATCGATTTTGCCACATTGTGCCAGACAAGTTTTTTGAAAGGAACTATGCCACCTATGTCAAAGGTCATGGTTTCCAGAGAATTGTTCAGTTTATGCATGTAACCAGGGAATTTGGATTGTTGCAATACTGGACTGGAAGTTATGATTGGCTCATGACTATGAAACAAATGACCAAGTTGTTTTCCAAAACATTATGGAATTCTGATGACCCGAACGTGTTAAAGTTATCTGGGAAAGTAATGCAACTGTTTTTAATAACTCAAATTGGCTTACTCATCGCAATTGTATCGTTTGGGTTGGAAATTTTATTCGCCTTGTTAAGCAGAAACAGAAAATGTCGGCTCTTGTATTATCGAGCTTTGAAATTGTATAAAAATAGTATTGACGTTTGCTTTTCAAGAGATTTTTAGGGAAGCAAATTGTTCTAGCATGTTAGGACCTTTTCTTTGACCTCGAAACGTGATATTATTTGTAAAATTTATTTAACCTATTAAAAGTAATGACGATGAATAGTTATTTATCTGTATCTATTCAATGGCTAAAGTAATAAACAACAAAAGGAAAATGTAAAAACAATTTATGGAATCAATAATCGCTTGAAACTTTTTCAGCTTACATATATTTATATTTCCTATTCATGTATCTGTAGAACCTATATAGCCCATTCAGTAGGGCTTACATGACCACCCTTGTCTGTCCGTCGTTACGATAACTGTCGAGGTCGAGAAGAATTCATTTTGACATTAGATGCATAACCCCACTAGCTAAACACAGAACTCTGTACTTTCTTTGTATATGAATGCGGGTATAAAAAGCCCAAGCTCTGTAATGTCAAGGATCAGTCGATCACAAACCGTTGGTGAAGGTAAGTCAGTTAGATAACATCTCTCTCGTTTTAGAATTTATTATTTTCCGTTTTACGATTAGTTTGAAATCCGATTTATATAATTAATTTTACTACCAGATTGAGATCTCGATTCTTGAGTTTTAAATAAAATAAGAAAGAGTTTATTCGCGATAATCTAAGTTTATCTACGTTCATTTGCCTAGACAAATAAGTTTCTTTCCATAGGATTCAATAGGTTCTAATTGTTAGGAAATAGGTAGCAAACAGTTAATCAGATTTTGTGAGCAGTAAGCTCTGGTCCTTCAAATTCATAGCTAAGGCAGAGTATATAGAGTTCGAGGATTGGGATATTCGAGTTATCGAAATAGGCTCGAAATTACTTTGTTTGATTTGAGCCTCAACCAAATTTAAAGTTCAAAATTATTGAAATTAGGTAGCGTAGCTATGAAAATATTATCATTAAAGCATGTATAAGTAAATCGAACGAACGGGCCTTCGTATCGTTCCTACTTGGAGTAGGCATTTAACCGGTTGAATTACTTCCAAGTAGAAATTTAAATTGTTTAATATCAATTCTTTCGGTACTATGAGCATAAACTAGAAAAAAACTTAAATAATGCTTCATATTCAAGTATGATAATCGAAAAACTTCGATTAAAAACACAATCAAATAACATTTCCAATCCAAACTATTTCAATACACATCAATTTATTTCTGCTTAGATATTCAATTAAATTTTGTGTTTGTATTATTTATCATATGCACAAACACACGGTGGTGAAGAAATTCCGTAGTGTTTAGATGGATTACCCTTTACATATCGAAAGTTTTACAAAGAGGTTAAACCTTACATTTCGAGGTTGCTTTTTGGAACATTTTCTTTTTCTAGCGAAATGAATTTCCAGCAAGTATTTGTTGTAGTTATTTTAGCATTAAGCTCCACAACGACGTCTATGTACCAAATTGACCTTACCGATTTCAAAAACTGTGATATACAGCTCATCAACGATTTTCAAGCTTGGAACCCTGTGGATTTATTAACAAAACATGAAGATAACCTTTGGGTAATACTACCGCAAATACTTGAGCCAGATATATCAATTCGCCAACTACGGAGCAAAAACTGCAAAATATTTATAAGTCTTGAACCCGATGTGCCAAAAATATTCGACATCCTCGAAACGAGATTTGGCTACAGGGAAGATTCAATTTACATTATTCTCTTACAATTCTGGGCATCAAACCTAATTACAGACACCGAGCGCAAGCTTCAGATTTATAACGCACAGATTCAAATACTGTTTGATGACCCCAACATAAAGTCCCAAGAACTGCGATACTATCTTTGCTACTTCTGTGGCTTTCCATTATTTCGCCAAGTCCCCAAGGAATTTCCCCGTTACGGTAAAGACCTCACAGAGTACTGGCTTCAAGAAACAAACAAGTTTCACAACGCTCCTGTTTTAGTCGAAAGTGATTCAAGTAATGCATGCGGAGCGCACGACGAATTTCGGCATAGACGATGCAGTCCATCTAAAAAGTTTATCAACACTGCTAGCTTGTACTTTAATTTTTCAATGCTTTTCACGAATTCAGAGGTAATTTCTGGCTTCTTCCACAGCAATCGCAAGGACGACCTCATTTCAACTTACATATCGAGTGAAACTTACCTCGAAAGGTATCGACAAGCGTCGATATCATCTTTGACTTTTATTCGTGACGCTCAAGAATATTTTTTGCTGTACTGTGAAAATAAATTAATCCCATCAACAACTTCCTACACATACTGGCTATCACCATTCGATCAAACTGTGTGGATTCTAAGTACAATTTCAGTACTTATTTTAGTCCTACTTTTCAGTTACCGTCGGGGCTTTTCCTTTCTACCCTCTTTGTTCACCGTCATTCAAATTATATTGAGACAGAGTACTGCAAAAAAATTGGTATTTATTCAAATACTTCTTTCTCTCTCAGCTTTATTCCTCACATTGGGATACGAAACGATCGTGACGGCAGACATTACAGTCCCACCTCAATCCGTTGTTGCTCAAAACTTGAAACAACTCATTGTTGACCGTGGATACAAAATGTTCTACCCTGTTGAGGATCTAAATGACTTGGACGGATACGACTTGAGTGAATTCGGAAATGGATTTAATAAATACAACTTAACATCAATATTTAGAGACAGTTTTCAAGGCTATGACTTCCCAGGATCTGGTAAAATAGGGTGCTTTAAAAATAAAAGTAATTTCATTGCCACCGACGTTTCTAAAAATGAAAAGGATTACCAACTCTTATTTTATAATCATCAAGCGCCGGATCGATTCTGTCATTTAGTACCAGCAGAATTTTTTCAACGAATGTTTTCCACGTATGTCAAAGGTCATGGGTTCGAAAGGATTATCAAATTTCTCACTAAGACTAGGGAATTCGGATTGCAAGCTTTCTGGAACGGGAATTCGGAGTGGGTGCAGAGAATGCGGGATATTTTAAGGTTATTTTCCAGCAAGAAGGATGGAGTTCCGACTGCGATCCACGACCTTCATGTTTTAAGACTGTCGGGGAAAGTTATTCAGATTCTTATTATCTGCGGGACCGGTGCTCTTATAGCTTTTGTCGTTTTTGTTATAGAAGTTTTATTGGAGCGCAAAAATAAAGTAGTATTAATAATTTAATTTGAAATTTTGAAAAATTCAGTGTGTACCGAAATGCCACAAACCACAAATACCGTATTGCGATAAACAATTAAGATAGTATGATCCCTCTCACTCCAAGGTATTACACAAATCAATGTACTCATTTCAATTATACAAATATTCCTGAAATTAAAAATGAGTGGTTAAGTAATGTAAATAAATGGATTAGCAAAATGTTCGCTTTTGGATTCTGAAAAGATTACTTGATTGGACGGATTGGATGATTATTACAAATTACAATCGATATCGATAAATACCTTAGTTTATTTTAATACTTGTGTTCAATTACATTTATGCTTTCCAAATAATTAAATCCGTCTTATCTATAATTTCAGCCAACTCATCAAAGCTATCCAACAAATCGTATTTAGCCTGAAACAAGAAGAGATGCTCTATGTGCTCTCGGTGTGGACCCACAATCAATACCATTTCATCAAATCAAGACCAATCATTCCAACACACTTACCACCAAGTCTATCTTAGCATCCTCGCTTTATTATCTGGGTCAAAGTGGAAAGGGGTTGGAGATGTTAAATCAAGTTTTACTTTCACAAGAGAAAGTACGTGTATACTTATTCGTGGGTCACCCCAGACGTTAATATCTCGTCCAACATAATTTTTGAGTACAGTTAAATTTAAATAAATTTACATTTAACTGTACTCAAAATTTATATTGGAGGTCATATTAACGCATGGGGTGTCCCACGAATAACTATACACGTACTTTCTCTTGTGAAACTAAAACTTGATTTAACATCTACGACCTCTTTTTACTTTTACCCAGATAATAAAGCGAGGATGCTAAGACAGTCTTGTTGGTAAGTGTGTCGGAATGATTGCTTCGATGAAGGAGTTCCACATGATAAGGGTTTTCAGTTTGTAATTAAGTAATCATGTTCCAGACCATTCAGCATAAAGTTCAAAACCTTGGCCTTTTGATTTTCATAGTTGAGAAGATAATGTCGAATATGATAAGCTTTGCCGTGCATACCGACACTTTTCTCTCATTTGACAAAAGTACCTGCCTGATGCAAAGCTAGAGGGAAATTTTGTAGAAGGCGACAACTCGGCGATGTCTGTCTCTTTTTCCTCTCGATGCCATCGCACAATACATCACGGCATTAAATCATCGTAGTAATAATCATCGCGATCAAAAATCATCGCAATTTCTTCGCAGTACTGTTTGTACTGCGACGAAGTGAAATCGCGATGAATTTAGATTTCGATAATTTGCCATCGATCATCGATATCGCCCAGAAATGTTACCTACTTCAAAATTTCCCCTTGGCTTTGCAACAGGCAGTAGCTTATATCAAACGAGAGAGAAGTGTCGGTATGCATGGCAAAGCTTACCATATACCACATTATCTTCTCAACTATGAAAATCAAAAGGCCAAGGTTTTGGACTTTAAGCTGATTGATCTGGAACATGATTACAAACTGACAACCCTCATTACGTGGAACACCTCCATCGAAGCAATCAATTTCAAGTTCAATCGGTTTATTAAGCGACCAAAATACATAGCGTGACGAACACATTACATTACACATCGGGAATGCTGGAGTGTGCTGGAGATGATGGCTTATCTTGAGGCAGATGGAATCCCTCTCAACTTCATCAACCGGCTTGAAGTGGATGAAGCGACGGATGTAGAAGCGTCAGTTCGGATTTTGAAAGGCTATTCCCTCATCAAAGTAAAAGATCCAATTATTTCTATGCCCCGTTTGGTACACAGGAAGGGATGCGGCTTAAATCCCATTCTCCCAACTCACCCACAAAGCTAGCCAACAAATCGTGAAATGCCCCACATGCCTTGTAGGGGATCCTTTTCATCTTCCGTGGATTCTCGAACTAGTTTCTGAGCATCTCCAGCCTCAAAAATATCCAAATATATGGCCCTCCCTGCCATGGCAAGTACTTCAATGAGTTCAACATGCCTGGACGTCAAGATGCAAAAGCTGTGGAAATCTTGGGCAGCCTGGACAACGGACAATGTCTTCCTTATTGATAACTTCGACGTTGTCGAGTTTTACAACAAGTCTGGAAGGATTAATTTTAATTACTTCAAGAATCATATGAAAGAGTTCATGTGGATCAGTATTTTGAAGATCAGGGTTGAATAATACTTCCTTTTTGGCCAGTCACCATGTAGGAGAAGAGGATTTTGAAGACTTTCAAGGCTTTTCCCATTCAACCAAATGGCATTGCATATTCCACCCAACCCAATAATTTTAATAATTGTGGACTCTTCTCTATTTAATTCTTGAAGCGTCTAACTGAATTGTTGTAATTGCTTTGTTCTGCCGATAAAATTCTTAGTACTTTGGGGGAAGCCAAGGAAAATATTTGAAATTTCTGTATGAATGAACTCTGTATTTAGCTTTACTTTTTCTATGAATAGACAAAGACTCATTCTCACCTTTTTATGTAACTCTTTGGGATAGCAGGGGTATTACGAAAAATTTCAAGTGAAAATAAAAATACTTCAAAAAATCATGAAAATCAAAGATAAACATAAAAGGTCGTTGAAAAATAAAAACTCACAGGTGCAACTTCATATAGCCCGAGCCAGGTTTATAAAAAATTTCAAGCTTCTAAGCCAATTT